>JAYESA010000296.1:0-262700 GCA_036927795.1 Iris macrosiphon
CAGAAGCCTTTCGTTTACTAGAGATTACGAAAGGCTCTGCTGGTGGAGCTATTATGCCTCTCGGTAAAATCAACAAATAATCATCTGCACCGGTGGTTTCATCACCTTCATCAGAGGAAACAGAGGATATCTCCTCTCTTCCAGTGGGCTTATGGGAGGGCATTCTGAAACTTCCATGTACATCAAAATCATGATGAAAGGTATTGATGGATGCATAAAACTGCGCATACAAATAAAGAATGCGCAACTCCATGGAGAGAGAAGTCGCGGGCACAACAAAGGTTGCTCCAGTACAACCCATTATGAAATACCGCCATCCTCTAGCTCCATCAATAAGTCCACCTTTGAACTTGAAGCTGGTGATGGGATTTTCCACGTACAACTGATCATACCCAAATTGCCTAGCAAAACGGCTAGGCAGATAAGACTCCAAGTAGCAGTGGTCCTTACTTCTGTACAGCAGATGGGAAGGTCTAATGCAGACCAACCGGTAAAAGGCTTCAGGAGAAAGAACAGTCTTCCCTGACCCGCATCCTGATGTTTTGTCCCCTGTTGATTGATATGTACGGGGGGGGGGGGGGGAGGGGGCGATGCAGAAGAACTTCCAACTATGGATGAAATTTAGTGCTAGCCGACAATCTATGACGCTAGTCACATTCCAAGAAGAATTCATGTAATTCAACATGAAGTTATTGCCCGAACCACTGGCCGATCCGGGAGACATCACTTTGGTGTTGTGAAGGATTAACCATCCCATCATATATAAGAATGGCAATTCCACTCTAGGATATCCTTCACGATGTGTATCATCAGCCAACAGTCCCTCAGTAATGGCCCTCAGGCCAGCTTAAATCCTACATACCATGGCAGGGAGCAGGCCCAATCTTGCTCCAAACACCAAATACACTGCAGGCCATAAGGTGTTACGATAAATGCGATCCGTAGACGCGATACTAGGAACCACCCATCGGCATAGCCAAATAGAGAGGAAGCCAGCCAGTTGAGCTTCCCTTGACAGAGGCTTTCGGAAATGCCTCATATAACTGTAGGCTTTGGTTCCTGCAGGATAACCCCCTATCTCTTCATTAAGAACCCCATCTGGAGCCCCTGCATCTTTGATGAGATCGTCGATTATGCTGGCATTAAGCATGCTCAGAAGGTTCAAGGGTTTATCTCTGCTATCTACAACCTTGTCCTGCTTGGTATTTCTGGCCTGATGGAAGAAGAGGTAGGATACCCATTTGTTAATATGGGCTAAATCAGAGGGCTCCCCGTAGAAGGTGGTGCATGCAAGGTAGTGGCTCATCAGCTCTCGGTACACTGCCACTGCCCGAGGGTTGGTATCCTTCAGCTCCCTATTTGTGGGAACGTACTCTTCATAAGGAGTGTCTCCCATTGGCAGCTTTGAGATATCTGCCATCTCATGAAGGGCTAAGCCCAACTCACCTAGCGGAGTGGCAAAAGTCCCTGTGAGCGAGTTATATCGCTCCATCAAAGCTAAGAACAAGTTAGGGTTGAGAGGCAGCCCAACACTAGTAGCGCTCACAGCCGCAGACAAGCCAATACTTTCCAGCTTCGTCTGAAAGTGCTTTAGGCCCTATGCAGTTAAACTGGCCCATCGAAGATTCTGGGGGCTAAGCCATCCACTGGTGCGAGGGTTAACCTTGGGGTATACTCCTCCCTGCCCCATAAAGTCATTGCAGAAAGTTGCTATTTATAGCGGCTGGATCAGTGAAGTATCTTCACTCGGGACGCTGTCCGGTAGTAATCCTCTGAAGGGCATGGGAGGGACTGAGGGACTGCTTACAAAGGATCCTCGGTTTAATCCTTTCTTATAAAAGATCTTCCCTGGCTGGCCGTGAAGATCGGGGGTCAGAGTCCATACCATCTTCCTGGGATGTGTGGCATGGAAGAATGCAGAGATAGGGTAATCTCTGGGCATCTTTGGCAGATACATGATCGTGCCCTCAGTAGAAAATATCCAATCTTCCTTCTTGGGCTTCGTCTGGGATTGCTTATCAATCACATCCCCAAACAAGAAAGCTGGTTTCTTATACTCAGTTTCATCTATGTATGTCAGAGGTTCCCCACTGATCATACTCAGCAACATCCTTTCTCCTTGGGCCTAGATCAGAGTTTCCCTTTCTTAAGGATACTCGTTTCCAGAGATGGGAAATGTCATATGGGACAAGTCCTCCAGATAGTTGGAATTCAGCATTCCAGCAGCAGAGCCCATCACTTCAGCCAGAGGGGGGATCTGTAGGTCCACTGTAAAAAGCAAGAAAATAAGTCAGTTTTACGCTAGATGCTACACTCTTTGCAGTATACGCCAAAACTTGACAGTCTGAGTTTTTATGCCAGACTGCAAAAATTTGACTTTTTACGCTGGAATTTACTTCCAATGCGTAAAAAACTCAAGGATTACAGTATACGCCAAAACCTAACAGTCTGTGCTTTTATGCCAGACTGCAAAAAATTAAGTTTTACGCTGGAATTTACTTCCAATGCGTAAAATACAAAGTTTGTAGTATACGCCAAATTTTGACAGTCTAAGTTTTTACGCCAGACTACAAAAATATGGAGTTTTACGCTGACACATTAGGAATATGGGCATATTTGTGTATACACGTACAACGTGTACGGAGGGTTCTCTATTTCTCTCAAAACTTTACCTGTGATGCCCGGTGCACAGCTAGACGGTGGATCACTTTGTTCAAAACGAGGCTCGCTTGGCCTAGTCGGCGTCGCTCGTGCTTGAGCAGAAGAGCGAGATGAGGAAACGACTTTCTTTTCCTTAGCAGCGGAGGCCTGTTTCGGTGCCATGGCGAATATGAGTTCTCAGAAAGAGACGAAGACGAAGAGTTCTCAGAAAGAGGAGAAGAGTTTTCAGAAAAGAGACGAAGGGTTTTTCTCTCTCACGACCTAGGGCTATTTATAGAGTTCAGATAACCCTTCGAATCCGTAACCAAATCCGATCTTATCATAATCAGTTATGATTTTGGGACCAAGTCAGCCGATTATTTGAAAAGGAAGGCAGATAGTCATGCTGCTTAACAGATCTATGATTTTACGCTCAGAAGCTACAAATATATGATTTTACGCTCAGAAGCTTTTACGCTCAGAAGCTATAAATCTACGATTTCATGCTCAGAAGCTACAGATCTATGATTTTACGCTCAGAAGCTTTTACGCTCAGAAGCTACAAATCTACGGTTTTACGCTCAGAAGCTACAGATCTATGATTTTACGCTCAGAAGCTACAGATCTACGATTTTACGCTCAGAAGCTACATATGCTACGGATCCATGACTTTTTGCATATCTTAAAATTACGCAGGACAGGATACGCGTATATCTTGATAAATTGGGTCTTATACTCGAGAAAGCCAATTACAAGGGTTTACGCAGAAAATGCTCCTTTTTGGTTACAAAATATTGCAAGTGCCTGAAACACACAGATGTCAGCATTTGCAAACAAACGGCGAGTCTTCAGTAAAATTCTCCTCTTCTTCAGTCTGGAGGACTTCATGAGATGAAGGGCCAAGGAGTTCCCTAAAAATGTCTGTCTTCACTGGAGATGACTTTTCTTCCTTGGCCATTGGAAGTTCATTCGAGGTCTAGCCAAGATCTTTTATATCTAGGTCAGGGATGGCCTGTTCGGCGGACATTTCTTGCCCTATTTCGAAAAACTTTCGGGAAGCCATTCTTGAAGATGATGTTCTGAACAGATATTCTTCGTATTAAAAAAGTGACAGTTTAGAATTCTACGTGACTCCTCGTCCACAAACAGTATGACAATTGGATCTTCAAGACAATTTATCGCTGAAGAGTTTTTACGCATATTCCCCTACGCATAAAAGTCGAAACATGATGGAAGTATATTTGTCATAATCAGCGTAAAAATTACTCAGGTATGCTGAAGCTGCGTATTATCAGACTTCCTCACAACAATATGGCAAAACAACAGTGCATAAAAGGAGACAAGTTTATTAATCATGATTACATACGATAGAAATCGATTTTACAAAGGATTTTTTATTAACATTCGAGATCATGATTACATATGATGGAAATCCATTTTATAAAGGATTTTTCATTAACATTCAAGATCACGACGAGAATCTATTACGCTAGGTTCTCGTTTGACGGAGATCTTCAGTTCTTCTTCTACGACACTTCTTCGGCTTCTTCGGCCGATGAACAAGAAAATGGTTAATAGCGGGAGGATACAGAACTTGGCTTGTTTAAATTATTTAAGCCCTCCTCCATACGTCATTGGCGGCCATGCTCAGATTTGTGTTAGGGGTTCACACCCAACACAATACTGGAAGACACGACCAAGCTGCCCACCAGGGTCCAGCTTCATAATAGGGGAAATACAGCTAGCAAGCTGTGTGGTCTAATGAGACCCTTCCTCTCTCCTTGGCAAATCGCCATATAAAATTGCTGACTATCTCGAGCAAAGGAAGCTATGATATCCTTCCATAATCCATCGTTGCAGAGAATATTTGCTCGAAGATGCCTCTTTTTACAGCTTCTTACATGCTGGAAGAGCATAATCTTCTTCTTTCTCAGATCAGCCCAAGGAATCTCGGCAGCCATCTTTGTGGTGAAAGGAGTATGGAAAAACAGGTTCACTCGCTTGTCTTTATATAGGCAGAAGAGAACATACCAAAATCCTAACAACTTCTTAAATATTGCCGAAAAATCAGCATCAAAAAATGAGTCAAATTTGACCATTTCATGCTTCATTCAAAGTATTTCAAATTACGAGAAATTTGAAAACTTTGAAGGGGGTCTTGTAGAAGCATGAAATACGCTGGGGAATTGTACGCGTATTATACAGTCAAAACCCCCAACATGCATGAAGCCCGCGTAAAGCAGCGCTTCAAGGCTGTGTGGCATAAAATATGGCTTCAAAACTGCTCGCGTAAAACAGAGCTTCAAAGCTGTTTGGCGTATCATAGAGCTTCAGAGCTTACCGCGTAAAGCAGCGCTTCAAGGCTGTTTTAGCGTAAAAGGTTGCTACACCTCCCTCCGGCGTAAAATATGTTTATATTTAATACAACGTAAAGTCATACGAGGAACCCTTCGTATTCCTTAGATGAATCTGTCAGACAAAACAGTGAACCTGACTCCTGACAAAAGTACTGCACGACGATCGAGAGGATGGCTGTGATAATAATTTTGCACAGAGACCCAAGCTGTCATTTAGTGACATATCCTTGATTCAAGTCATTTTTACACATTCAAGGAATACGCTGCCTATTCTACACAGGCAGAGATGAGTTTTTACGCTCAAGATGAGATAAAATCAGACACCACGTCAAAAGCTGTTTCTCGTACAGAGCTCGAGGCATATCTCGGCATTTAATGCACGAGATTGAGGCATATCTCTGTATTAAATGCACGAGATTCGGTTCTATTCTTTATAATTTTGTCATGACTGGGAGAGCTAAAGCTAGTGCTAATACGCTTACATCACCATCCTTGTATTTTACGCCAACTAAGCTATTTTTAACCATAGGAGTACGTCATATGCTATCTCCTCAAAATACACCAACTCAGGCTATATTTACAAAGGTACGTGCTAAGACTATTTGGCCCAGAATACGCTTAAGACCTCAGTCAGGAAGGATAATTGGCTATTTTTATGCTGGTTATCTGTTATTCATGCAGCATCAAGTTTTACGCAGAATTTGGCTTTTATGCCAACAAGACAGCTATTTGGCTTTTACGCCAACAAGACAGCTATTTGGCTTTTACGCCAACCATCTCTACGCGAGGGGCAGTTACGTACGTTGCTTATATGCCACGATCTTCGAGAAACAGTTATACGCGTTACCTTATAATGGGGCACGTGTCATACGCAGATTCAGAGGGTCATTTGAACGTGGGTAGCAGTTATTATAACCGCCGCGTAAAAGATGCAACTTTCTTCACAGTTTGGCTTTTACGCCGACTGGACAGTTATTTAGCTGATCTCTATAAATAGAGACCCTTGGTCACAGGGTAAAGGGGGCCAAAAACACACACACAAAGACTAGGAGGGAGGAGGATCAGAGATCAAGAGACCAGAGAGAGAGAGAGAGCACAGACAGAGAGTGTTGATTGACAACTTTGGTAACGAGAATTCAATCTCTCCTACTATCTTTGTAGCTTCTTCTTCTTCTACAATACTTCTTCATCATCGTGTGGTCCAAGGGACAAAGTTATCGACCGCAGATCAGACTCCTATAGCAATTTTTCCCCAGAATTATTTTTATTGTACTTAACATCCTCGTATAGGATTAATTGTACTCTTTTCTTGTTTATAAACAAAAAAAAAGGTTTCGTATAAACTCTCTTCTTCTCTCATTTTTGTTTATTCAAACACATGTGCTTAAAATAATCCATCGCCAATCAGTCGATTTTTTGACTACTAACTGCGTAATGGCGACGTCGATTTAGTTGACGTCTATCCGACGCTTCAGTGACGGATTAATGTAGCAGCACTTTAGCGACGGATATGCGAAAGTAATTTAGTTTATAATGACGTATAGATATCGACGGATTTGTGTCAAAAGCTGCATCATTTTAGCGACAGTACTTATGTTTCCAATACTGAACAAAAGTTTGATACTCAAGTTAGCGATGGAATAACGACATTACTTACTGTCGGAAAGATGACACTTTTTCGTTGACGTATGTCAGTAATCAGTCACCAAAATATGGAAATTTACTTGGTGACGGTTTTATCCGTCGATAGATAGTCTCAAGTACATCGCTCGTTGTAGTGCCCCGTTCTCCCTGTTTGGGGAGCGGGGCTACGAAATACTTGGTATCGTTCGATCGGGATAGATTGAATCAAAATTATTTCCTCGTTATGAATTGGTTTCTTCGGAATCTAGTCCCACATTCAGCGAATCGTGCCTCAAGGAAGGACTCGGCGGCAGAGTCGCAAAGGGGACTTTATGTTTCGTTGGTTTCTTTGCCCATTTTCGATGTCGCTTGGTTGCTTTCTTGTTAGTTTTGTGACTTGCGTTTTCTTGAATAATTTCGATGGATTTCATTATCTTTGTTCATTGAACTTCGTATTTTGTATCGAACTCTGGGAGACCGAGGCAGGAGATATTGATCATATGTTGGTGCGTGTAGGTGATGCGTGAGCGGAGTCTTGAAGATCTTTCCTTTCTCTCCCCCGATTCTCTAACTTATGAGTGGCCTTACCTTCGATTAGCTCCCTTATTCCAAGTCTTCACTCTTAACAATCTGACTTGTTTGTGTGTTCCGATCAACGATACCATATTAATAATAACCGAGTCAAGATAATAAAAAGTAAACTTGGAACACTTATGCTTGTCACACTACTTCACTGCATGATCTTATCGTTGCGTGCTTGCCCGCTGTGTATATATCTATTTTATTATTTCAGTTGTAGTTAGAACTTATTCATCTATAACTGTCTCAATATGTAGTACATAAATTGTAATATGATCGCTTGAGCAGGTAGACTATGCCATTGTATTGTGCGTAAGTATTTATGTTCCATCCTGATGTCTTGAATTGCTTTGTATGATAACTTAGTATAGAGACATCTTATGGTCATAGACAACTTGTGCACAAGATATAAGACTTCTTGTAATGGTCATCGAGGCACTGGAATGCTTCGTCCTAGGCAGAACATTATGATAGCTGCGCTAGCATCCCGCCCGGGTAAGACAGGATGGCTCGTAGCGGGGCTCGCTACCGGCGCTACCACCATCATCGTCTACTCAGACTACAGCCCAAAATGGATCTCAAAGCCAGCGACCCCATATGTATATTTAAACTGTGCAAGCTAACTATGTCTTCATGGCAAGGAATATCGTGGTAAGTTATGTACAAGATGTTCAGACGGGCAGGTAAAGTCACCGAACGGTGGCATATTTATTTTTGTTATTTCATATCTATTGCATCTTGTAACTTGTACTAAAGCAAGATAGAAAGACAATAATAATAAATTATATGCTTCACATGAATGCTGTGTCGATTTGGTTAGTTGGGTTAGCTCGTCCTCACCGATACTTTTCAAAGTACTGAATCTCGTTGCAGCAGGTTCCCCGAGCCAAGGTGACGTGGCGATGAGCCAAAGTTTCTTTTTTCCCCGACTAGTCCATAACTCGGTGCACTCTGTTCGTGTCTTTTGAAGCTTGTACAAATCATCCGGAGCTCATGAACCCATCTTATGTAGCTCCGAGGCAAGACGATAGCTTCGCCCGAAGGTGACTATTATCTTTTGAAGTTTTAGTATGAGATATAATATATGGAACGACTATCTCTTTTTGTGCCCCTCCTGTAAGCCCACGCGGCACCCCTTTACTTTGAGTCAAGAGTTTGTAACAAAGATGTATAGTATCAATAAAGAGAACTTTTTTTGTGTCAATGTGTGCTCTTTAGCTTCCACACTCTGTTGTTGTGTTTATATATATATATATATATATATATATATATATATATATATATATATATATATATATATATATATATATATCATTATGATAGACCTTGTGCGGGAGTGTCTTATGCTCGTACGGTATCACGCCCGAGGGACGAATATCGATTCTGCAAAATCGGTGCGTGACATATTGGTATCCGAGCACGGCTTCAGATCCTTTAGCCTCGTGTCAGAAAAGTTTTTATAAAACGACCATGTCCCTCCCAGTTGAACTCTTGAGATCATTTACAAAAATGAGATATGTTTCATACTGTGAGTCCGTAATACTCTATAAGATTGATGCTAAGTTCTTTATTTTTGAAGGAATGGCTCAAACACAAGGGAGATTACAAGTAGAAGTGCAAGTGCAAGCAAGTACTTCGGGCACTTCGGCAAGCTCCGAGAGCCAACGACTTGCGTCCCCCGTCGGTCCAATTGAGCGAAGATGCAAATTCTTGAGGCACAACAGCAAAGGGACGAGGCTCGATAGGACAAATTTGAAAGGAATCTAGAAGCTCGGTTCTCGGTCCAACAGAAGCAGGTGGATGTCCTGCAGCAAATTGTTCAGACCCTTGCCTCCAACCATTCTGCAACAACAACGGCACAGGTGGAGCAATCAGCAAATAAAGTTGAGATGCCTCAAACCCCAATTAAGAAGGATGTGACTACCTTCAACTTTGTCAACTTTAAGATGGTCTGCAAGATATCTTTCTGCGGGACAGAGGACCCTGTCGTAGCTCTAGATTGGCTAGCTGAAATTGAATACCACTTTAAACTGCTAGAAGTATCTGAGACCAAGAGAGTCGATGTACCCAACTCCAACTCCGAATGAACGCACATGATTGGTGGGACATGCATCGAAGATCTCTTCCCGGAGACGGTGAAGACCAGACGATCATGTGGTCTACCTTCCACAGCGCATTCAAGGAGGAGTTTATACCTCCACCTGTTCGTCGACAAAAGGAGAACGAGTTTGTGCATCTGTAATAATGAAGCATGTCAGTGAAGCAGTATGTGACAGAATTCAACCGAATCACCAAGTTTGCCATCCCTTACCTACCCGACGCGGCGAGTCGAGCAAGACAATTTAAAGGCGGCCTGTGACCTTCCATTCTTGCGCACGTAGTCGCTCCGCAATACGAGACAATACGGGAAGTCCTTAACCATGACCTCTTCCTAGAACCGTAATATCCTTCAACTATTGTTGGCACTGTGCAACATTCTCATCATAAGCGCCCTATTAACACGGGAGGACACAATGCTCATAAGCGTCCAAATAACGGTAATTCTCAGGGCAACAATCCAGGGCGTGGTCCAGGGCCACACTTTACCTACTGTAATATCCTAAGGCATACTTACCTTAATTATCGTCATAGGACCGGGGCATGCTTGATATGTGGTCAATGAATCCATCTAGTTAAAGACTGTCCTTATCGCTCCAACGTGCGCCATCCATAGCAGCAGAATCAAGCTCAAGCGCCCCAAGCAAATTGGCCTGCGCAACAAAAAGAGCATCGTCTGAATGCTATGGGCCGGGTTTATGCATTGACGCGGGATGAGACATTTGCCTCGGACACCGTAGTGACATGTATATTACTTTTAAATAATGTTTCTGTACGAGTACTATTTGATTCTGGTGCCACACATAGTTTTGTATCGACGAACTTCACTAGGGAACAAGAATTCATTCAGACACCGTTAGGTGTTACTCCCCGTTCCCAATATACGTATTTGGAGCGTAATTATTTTCTTACTAGCGTAGTTATATGTTGTAGAGAGACTAGACCCATTCTTTGGTTCATTTGGCTCTTGGTTTATTTGTTTGGTTTAGTTTTATCATGAGTTAAACCCATGGTCCAAACCTCAAACCCTCTCTATATAACCCAACTTCACTCTCTCTCCTCTCATTTTTTTCTCTTCCATTCTATTTCTTAGGTTTTTCTCTTCCCCTCCATAGGCAAGTACATCTTACAAAAAATAGAGAAACCCTTTATATTTTTGTTCCAATATATTTCTTATATGATTTCCCATGCATTTAGAACTTTGTATTTTTGGATTTGGTGGATGGATTAGTGTAGATCTAAGTTTTAAGTTTTAGGGTTTTCTTTATATTCTTGGGTGTTCTTGGGTTTTGATCTCTTAAAACTTAATATTTTTGAAAACTTATTATTTTACGTTGATGAGCACTTGATTTTGAGTAGTTTATGACTTTACTTTGCTGTATTTGGACTTCGTTTGAGGTTTCTATGGAAGAAACAAGATTTGAGTTTCAGAGCTTTTCCGTGGCCAAACTTGCTGGATTGGGACGAAGGAGCTCCGTGCGCCCAACAGATTGCATGTGGCCTGGACTTCTCGCCTAACAAATTTTATGCGGCCATCTTGTTGGACACATGGAATATATTTCTGCACATGCGTCCCTTGGCCAAATAGTTGAAACTTGAACGAATAAAATTTCTTTAAGTCCTAAAAGATTTTATGCAGCCAAGTGTGCATGTCGCGTAGAGGAGCACGAGGCCTAGTCGACCACTCGGTCAGGAGTTATGTGTAACTCTCATATTTTAATTTAAGGGTAGTTTGGTAATTGACATGGGTATTTAAAATTTAGGATTTATTTGTATTTAAATATTGTGCATGTGTGAATATTTAATTGTTATATTATTTATTGATTGTTAGTTGTAAATTATTTTAGACTTGTGTAGTGGACCTAACCAATTTATTAGTTCATGAACCTAACATTTCATACTAGTTTAGATTGAGCCCATGAATTAGGCCAATGGATTAGGAGGTTGGATTAATTAGTGAAACCATTAGACTAGAACCTTTTCTCCCTAATTAGTTTCTTCATGAGAGGCCCCAATGAGTGTTATGGATATTTCACATTGCTTGGGGGAGGGGGTATATGGCCGGCCACCATTAGGAGGAGAGAGAGTATCTCTCTCATTTTATTTCTTATTCTAATTAGATCTAGTTTTTTTTCTTTCCAATTTCCTTCAATTCCCTCGTCAATTCTCCACCAATTTCTTCATAATTTTCTTCCTTATTTCTCATTGGAGGCTTCTAAATCAAGGATCTACAAGAAAGAAGCAAGGAGCAACAAGGAGGAGGCCAAGATCTACAAGGAGAGGAGTTGCATTTCAATTTAGGGATTTTTATTGGGAATCCATCTCCCAATAGGTACATTTTAGTTTTCTCTCTTCTAGTAGACTCTAAATCTGAGATTTAACCATGAAAAATTAACCCAGATGCATAGACTACCCATAGGAATTGGTTTTAGATTCATAGGAGACCTATGGTAGAAGTTATGTGCATTTTGGTGTCAATTTTGGAAGAATTCCGAGATTGGCACATGTGGTGTTTATCAATTGGTCTAATAGATCAAATTAACATATGATTAATTGTTTGTGACTAGTGTCGTATCCACAATTGGGTATGTGTAGGCCGTATCTCGTCAATTTGGCGATACGGGTTGATTTTAGGACTTTTCCTCTGACACGGGGACTTATGCATATCATATCATGACACGGACACGTAGTTGATCTAATTACTATACATATTATTCATATTTAGTATAATAGACTTGCTCGTGTCCTCCGGGATGCGTTTGGTTGTGTGTTGGAGCCGTATCGCAAGCGTATCATAGAATAAGTGTGATACGAGTGCGGTGCACTCCTCGTATTTGGTTTTGGTCCTCATTCCTATGTGTGCTCACACAAATATATATATATATATATATATATATATATATATATATATATATATATATATATATATATATATATATATATATATATAAACACACACACACACACAAGTATTAGTGTTTATATGTATATTTATGTGTGTGTGTTGTGTTTATGTGTGAGACTATATATATATATATTATATATATATAGATTGAGATACAAATAGTTTGAGATACCTTGATATATATATATATATATATATATATATGTGTGTGTGTGTGTGTGTGTGTGTGTGTATATATATAGTAGTTATCTATAGATGTGTAGATATTAATTCATATAGATAAATTTGTAGAAGCATGAAATATGCTGGGGAATTATCTGCGTACTATACAGTAAAACCCCCCTCCATACGCCATCGACGGCCATGCCCAGATTTGTGACCCAACACAATACTGGAAGACACGGCCAAGCTGCCCACCAGAGTCCAGCTTCATGATAGGGGAAAATACAGCTAGTAAGCTGTGTGGTCGAATGAGATCCTTCCTCTCTCCTGGATGAATCGTCATATAAAATTGCTGATTATCCTGAGCAAAGGAAGCCATGATATCCTTCCATGATCCATCGTTGTAGAGGACATTTGCTCGAAGATGCCTCCTTTTACGGCTCCTTACATGGTGGAAGAGCATAATCTTCTTCTTTCTCAGATTAGCCCAATGAATCTCAGCGGCCATCTGTGTGGTGAAGGGATTATGGAAAAACAGGTTTATTCGCTGGCCTTTATATAGGCAGAAGAGAACATACCAAATCCTAACAACTTCTTAAATATTGTCGAAAAATCAGCCTCGCAGAACGAGTCAAATTTGACCATTTCATGCTTCATTCAAAGTATTTCAAATTACGAGAAATTTGAAAACTTTGAAGGGGGTCTTGTAGAAGCATAAAAATACGCTGGAGAATTATACGCTTAAAACCCCCAACATGTATGAAGCCCGCATAAAACAGAGCTTCAGCGCTATGTGGCATAAAATATGACTTCAGTGCTATTGGCGTACAACAGAGCTTCAACGCTATTTAGCGTAAAATAGATCTCCAGAACAGTCCGCGTAAAGCAGCATTCAAAGGTCGTTTTGGCGTAAAAAGGTTGCTACACCTCCCTCCAGCATAAAATACGTTTGCTTTTAATGCAGCGTAAAGTTGTACGAGGAACTCTTTGTATTCCTCGAATGAACCTGTCAGACAAAACAGTGAACCTGACTTCTGACAAAGAATACTGCACGACGATCGAGAGGACGGCTATAATAATGATTCTACACAGAGGCCCAGACTGTTGTTTAGTGACATATCCTTGATACAAGTTATTTTTACGCATTCAAGGAATACGCTGCCTATTCTACACAGGCAGAGATGAGTTTTTATGCTCAAGATGAGACAAAATAAGATGCCACGTCAAAAGCTGCTCTTCGTACAGAACTTGAGGCATATCTCTGCAGTTAATGCACGAGATGGGGGCAGATCTCTGCATTTAATGCACGAGATTTTGTTCTATTTTTAATGACTGAGAGAGATAAAATTAGGGCTAATACGCTCACGTTACTATCCTGGCATTTTACGCCAACCAGGCTATTTTCAACTATAGGAGCACGCCGTATGCTATCTCCTTGAAATACGCCAATCAAGCTATTTTTAACTATAGGAGCACGCCGTATTCTATCTCCTCAAAATATGCCAACTCAGGCTATATTTGCAAAGGTACGTGATAAGGCTATTTGGCCCTGAATACGCTCAAGACCTCAGTCGGGAAGGATAATTGGCTATCTTTACGCTGGTTACCTATTAGACAGCTATTTAACTTTTACGCCAACAAGACAGCTATTTGAATTTTACGCCAATAAGACAACTATTTGGCTTTTACGCCAACAAGACAGCTATTTGGCTTTTATGCCAACAAGACAGCTATTTGTCTTTTAGGCCAACAAGACAGCTATCTGGCTTTTACGCCAACAAGACAGTTATTTGGCTTTTACGCCAACCATCTCTACGCACGAGGCAGTTACCTACGTGGCTTGCATGCCGTGATCTTCGAGAAGCAGTTATACGCGTTACCTCATAATGGGACATGCATCATACGCGGATTCAGGAGATCATTCAGACGTGGGTACCGGTTATTATAACCGTCACGTAAAGAGTGCTACTCTCTTTACAGTCTAGCTTCTACGTCGACTGGACAGTTACTGTGACTGATCTCTATAAATAGAGACCTCTGGTCACAGGAGAAAAGGATCAGAGGTGGAGAAGGTCAAAAAGATCGAGGAGAGAACCAAGATCAGAGATCAAGAGATTATAGAGAGAGAGCACAGACAGAGAGCATTGATTGACGACTTTGGCAGCGAGAATTCAATCCCTCCTGCAATTTTAGAAGCTTCTTCTTCTTCTACAGCACTTTTTCGTCATCGTGTGGTCCAAGGGACAAAGTGATCGATCGCAGATCAGACTCCTATAGCAATTTTGTCACGTCCCAGTCCCAAAAATACGTAGGACTTAGGACACGTAAGCATGCCAGCCGCATGGATATGGCAACTCCAATATATGGAAACCAAATCCATACGTACGCTGTAATATGAATATAAAATCCACAAGTGGTATAAAATATAATACAAGTCACAGGGTATAATCTAAATCTCATCCACCAAAATTATATAGAAATAAAATAACCAATGTCTATGAAACTAGATCTCAACAAGAAGTATCTAAAGATGATAGTTGGATGGAAACAAATCCACTACCAACTCGAATAGGAAAAGTAAATACAATATCAGTACAACTCACTCAAACAATAAGTACCAGCTACCAATCACGGCTCGAAGAGAAGACATCCACGAAGCATCTATTCCTTCCAAATCTGTGCTCCTGCAAATACTCAAGAACAGGTACACCTGGCAGCGGACCAGGTCCTCAGAGGGACATAACAAGTATACTTAAACACATGCCAATAAAGTACTGAAAATAAATATCCATTGGGGTCGCCTAACCATCTATGTGAATGCAGTTAAGAATACCTTTCCCCACAAGTGAGCTATCTGGCTGAAAACTGGGATTTGGCATTGTTCTCTTTTGAAGAGCCAGGGGCCTAAAAGGCACGTCGTCTTTTGAACGCCGGTGGCCCGCCTGATAGTACATAATATATAGGGGTCATCATCACCCGTATCTCCAGCGGAGAATCCGGGCTTCACAAAAAAAGTGTAAAGGAGCTCAAATGCGGTACTTGTTGTTCTCCCCACCCCATGCTCTAAGCATGTCACATCCATGACACGATTTGGTCCATAGCCTATTCTTAGTACCCTAGCCCAATCCTGCAACCAAACAAGGACAAGGATGGGACCACCGTACTACAATAAGCTATGTCCCTGGACCTCTAATAACTGCCAAGTCTACTAGCATGCAATGTTTCTAATAGCAGTTATTCCTAACGCACGGCCCATACGTACAGGAGGCCAGACCTGTCACGCAGTCCGTGATCTATATGAGACTCACACTCGTGTAACCACTGTGTCACGGCCAATGAACCTAATGGTGCTACATGATAATGGGGTAGTATCATGAACAAGGTTAATGCAAATACATAAATAAAAATATATCGCGACGTCACCGTCGCGAGCATTTTATATAACAATTAAAATATATAAACTAAAGACAGAAAATAAAGATGTATGCAACATATGGAATATAAATAACAGTACAATGGCAAGGTATACTTGCCTGGCAAGAAGCTGCAAAATGTTACATCCAGATGTCCAGTACACAGGACCAGAAGCTATGTCCACAGGACAAATATCTCCGGATGCTGAAATAAATATCACCAACGTTTCTAGAATGAGCAAAATAGCTAAAAAAAATACTTCCCTTTCGTCCAATTTGGACACAGGGGCAAAACCGTAATTTCGGGTAAAAGTGGGGTCCACGTGTGGCCCACTTTGCACCGAAAAAATGTGCCGAGGGTAACAGTCTCTAAATGGGACAAACTATGGGTTAAAAAATTTTAAATGTCAATACGAACCCAACGGTATGTCCAAATTTGGATTCCGATGAGTCGAACAAAATTTGGTCCAAAAAGTCAACTGTGGGACCCTCCAATTGGCGATCTGGTCAACCATCTCAGAAATGCGTGAAAATTGGGTCACAGGACCAGCGCATTACCACGAGTCCAGTGGCACAAGTTTCATCACAATCTGACAAGCGTGCACAAAAATACGTGCAAGTTCCACAAAAGTGGCGACACGAAATGTGTCCGCGGATACGGTCTGATTCCGGCGCGCACACGCGTCCGAATCAGTCCCCACGAATTTTTACGTGTCCCGTTATGCTGCGTGCACCATTCGGTACACTTGGCACACGGCGGGGCGGTCCTGTTTGGCGGGGCGCGCTCCGATCTCCAACTTTTGGAAAACCGAAAAAAGTGGGTGCGCGCAGTTTTGTGACGAATACAATTCTGTCCACAGTGACTAGTAGCACAAGGTTAATATACAAAAAATAAACTAGGTCATATAATCTACAGGTATCAAAAAGAATCACCGAATTCGGATCTCTGTGGTGGGAGATACGAACTCGGCAATATGGGTGGTCAATCTGGAATTCTGCGATTGCAGAATTCTGTCTGCTCGCGCTGACTTGGGCACTGTTTTTCACCTAGGGACACACGTTTTCCGAGGTTGACTATAAAATAAATACTGGAGAGGGTTGAGGGAAGATCATACCTATGAAAATGGAACAGCATTTGGATGAGCGAGTCAACGGGAAAACACGCCGGAGCGAAGGTGCCTCGAGTGGGAGACTGCAGTTCGCGATATCGGCGTCGATGGGATGATTGGATGGCTTGGGAAGGCTTCTCTAGCTGTGGTGACGGCTCTAGATGGGAAGAAGAAGTCTGGAGTTTCTAGGTTAGGATTTTTTTAGAGAGCTTATTATATATATATATATAATATATTCTAGGAGAGAGAGGGGGAAGATCGGATTTCTGCGGGTGCTATCCGCTGGATGGGGAGTGCTAGCGGGTTGGTTACATAAGTGGGCGGCTCCCTTATGCTGCCAATTAATAGGCGGGTCACAGGACCATCCGTTGAACAAAGTTCCTAAGGAAGTTAGGAATCATAAGTAGTAGATTAAATAGGATTGCAAAGTTGCTGTAAATGAAATCCTAAGAAGCTAATGGAATTAATACTATTAGTATTATATTATTATTATTATTATTATTATTATTATTATTATTATTATTATTATTATTATTATTACTACTATTAACTCTTCTTTTCCTTTCCTTTCTTTAAATAAAATATATATACATATATATATTTGTATATACATACACATATATATATATATATATATATATATATATATATATATATATATATATATATATATATATATATATATATATATATTTATACTCATAAGAAAATTTATAGATTAGGGTATTGCACATCGTTAGACTAGCAACTGCTCAAGGGGTCTCCTACGTGGAATAAATTCCGAAAAATTCCTGATGGTCCCACAAGTCCTCTAAGTGCCCGAACACCTAATATAAAAATTATTAAAAATCTATTTCTCCTATTTAGACCTCATTACTATAATTTAATTAATAATTAATAAATAAAAAATGTATATATAATTTTCTAGGAAGGGGGTTTTACAATTTTTTTTCCATAATCATTTTTATTTTACTTAATATCCTCGTATAGGATTAATTGTACTCTTTTTTTTTTGTTTGTAAACAAAGAAAGGGTTTTGTATAAACCTAGTTTCATTCTTTTGTTTATCATCAAACACAAGATGACGACTCTACTGGGGACTACTTTTTCGTCTGATGAGAAATCCATTGCTCAACACGATGTGGTATCCGTCGGATCTACGAAGAAGACTTTGGTCATCCAATTCGACTAATCTGCTTATGAAGACATGCTTCGTGCAGGGGGTAGCTCTCGTTCCCTCTCTGTCCAGGACAACATGAAGCTGTGTAAAGTTTGGATGCCCAAGACGTCCTCTATCCTTCCTGTTGGCTCTCCTCCTCAGATCAACAAGGTTGTGACAACACAGCCTACGCGCTCTGCGCGTAAAACTATGTCTCTCGTCCGTGACGTGGTAGATAAAGCTTCTGGCAATGCCTTAGTGCCAATCCAGAAGTCTAGAACTGTCACGACCCGCTCCCGAAAATTGGGCATGGGCCGTGGGTACATCCAGCATACGCCACAGCATCGGCGGTAGAACGCTGTCTAGGTCTCAACAATAACTCATCCTGTCAATGGTCTCAACTCCATAAGGAGGACAATGATAAAACATGAATCCACAGTTTATAATATACTCAACCACAAGACTAAGGAAAGTAAATGGCATGATGAGAAATAAGGATAAAGAGTTCAGACATAAATCAACACAAATATAAATACAAGTATAGAGTCTAGATGTCCTCAAAAGTCACTACAATAATACAACCCAGATCTCAGTCTAACAATAATACATAAAATAGGACAATCTAAGTGCCTGTAGGTAGAATCTCCTCTAAGATGGGTAACTACTCTAAAATTTCTGGTATAAAATCTTTCTCTGCTCCTGGGCCGTAGTGGGTAGGACATAAATCCTCCAAGTCCTCTGAAAATGTTATCCAATCAGGATTGGAACGAAACACAAATACTAAACAGCAGTTTCATTTATGTTGACAAAAACTATAAAACAATGTAAGGAATACAAGATAAAATGAATACTGGAAATATAGAATACTAGAAAATATGAAGTAAGCAATAGAATATCTAGCAATGAATAAAATATCAGTGGATGCTAGAACAAGTAATCTGAAATAAAGAATAAACATCTGGCTAAGTGTTTGAAATATCAGTTTATTATGTGATCGGCTTGGGACGAGATCAGGCTTGATATATATGATTGGCTATGATACATGTGAGGTCAGGCTAACCATCTGGTTAGCTATGATGCGAGCAATAGTTAGGCTAATCATATATATCAGGCTATGAGGCATATAAATGGTCAGGTTATACCCGATGTGATGTGTGGGGTAAGCTATGATGCATGTAAGGTGGGGTATGATCACATAATCTACTAATATTTCTCCATCCCCCAGCTAGCACGATAGATTCCAATCACGACTCCTCATGACAGGTATCTAGGGTACTAACCCATGTATCCACAGTGTCAGAGTCAAGTATAGTATACAACTGAAATTATAGAATTAATCAACAAAACAAAAATTGTCAGAGAATGTACTCGCCTGTGGTCCCGAGGAAGGTGTGAGGATTGATGTCCAAGATAAAATCACAATCACCTAAAAATTTAAATATCCATATCAAAAAATATTTTGAAAAGGCTTACATGCATACCTAATTCTATACTAGGTACAGGGTCATTTCTAGGTCTTTGGTGAGCTGTCTATGCCATACTTAACTATACTAGTCATTGCCAACTATATTAACTACTGCTATTATATATATAATTACTTGTAGAGATTTCCACACTAACTAACATTTGTATACACTGCATCATATTATACATACCCATATAATGTATACCTATGATACTACTCCTAGCTAATAGTCTAACTTAGGGTATATAAGTATCTAATATTTAGGAAACAAGTAACTTTATACCTAAGAATCTAACTATTTGCTGACTGTTCATTCATAGGTATACTAGGCTTAGCTAACTGGAATATATATACATATAGAAACTATCACAAGGAAAAGTGTGATACCCACAAAAATCAGAACTGAGCTTCACTCACACTAAACATTTCATGTGCACAACCTACTCACCCAAGGCACACTACTTGGAAGTAATGCCCTCACCTATTGCTACTCTACTTGTCACTTACCTGTGAGCTTCCACCCATGTGCTTGTGGATACTTAACCTGGGCCCCTCATCTGTGCCTTAGAACCATACCACATCAGTTGCTTGACTGACACTCTACTAGCACATAAACACTACAAGGCTGGAGCTTACAACTAACCAACCTTCTCCCATGATACAAAACTGATAATCCTCACTATATCATAACACTCTAAGATTCCCCCCTTACTGTACTGCTCACTGCACAGCAGTGACTGATACCTCACTCGAATGCCACTGTGATGGCTCAGTGTGTTGATGCTGCACTCCCAACTGCTGTGCCTTGACTGAAATCACTCAACTCAAACTGTAGGTTGCTCCCAGTTGCTGTGTCTCCAAGTACTGACACTCCCTCAATAGACTCAAACTGTGCACTTGCACCCTGTATAGTAGTGCAGTGCCTTAAAGCTGCTGCTATTAAAACCCATGGCACTCCCTATGATAGCTGCTATTACATCCGAGGGTGATTTCTCTCTCGAGCGGACCCAGGATCTCATGTCCCCGCGTACACTCCCAAAACACAAATAGAAATTGGCTGCACATAAATATTGATACACGATACACTGGGTCACACACAACACTCACTGGCCTAAGATACACTCAACCTCACTAAGACACTATGACCTTACTGATACATTGCTCGATCCAACTACACCCTAATAAACTCAATTGCTCAAAGGTGATACACAACACTGCACTTAACATACACACTGTGATACCAACTGCTCACTCAAAGAAACTAAAGTCACATAGACACTGATACACACCTCTATGCTCACAGTAAACCCGATACTCTCTCAATGCAAAAACTACTACACAGCAGTGGATACCTGATACTCAAATCCCCTCTCCCCAAAAACTGCTACACTGATACACTATTTTACTGATACCTATCACACAGCAAACTGGAATGAACTGGTGCACAGCTAACACAGGGAAATCATACTGATACACTGCACCTACAAATCAAATCCAAAACCCCAAATACTGATACTAACTGAACCTTAACAACTGACACTAAAAACCCAAATGCACGAGCCCACAGTGTCATCTGCACGGATTCTTGATACTCCATTCCCAATACCTGATGCACTGATGCAAGAACACAGCAGCAGATGCTCTCTGATACAACATCTAACCCGACACATCCCCTAGCTAAACTGACAAGGCACACAGATCACCTATACTGACTGAACCTGGGATCCCCTTCTCCACCTAGAACACATCAACCTCAAGTTCTAAACTGCCTCCCCTAGGCTTGCACACTCGAGTGCTCTTGTCAAACACCCTCATCTTAACTAAATATGAACCTACACCTCTCATTGCTGCTGTGAACCTCTAGAAGAAGCTCTAACCTAAACTCTAGGCTGATACCACCATCTGGCAGTTAAAATACCAATGACATTTACTGAAACCAAGTTACCATACATTCTCACACTAGGACACAACTGATATAGAACTACCTGCTCGTAAACACTAATACAACCCACACAGTAAACTCCAGAAACCCGACTGTTACACTCTGAACTTTCCCACAGTGCCAAATCACAAGTCCCTCAACTCCGCATACACTGATACACAGAACACAGTGAGCTGATACAACCTGCTCAACACTGGAAATATAGTTCACACAGTGAACTTGAGGTCATGCACAGTCATAGGGAAAACCCGACTGTACAGTAACCTTCCCAATGCATCCTTCTCCAAATCATACAACCTATCTATACACATATGCAAATATATCTATGTATATATTTATGTATATCAAAACATGCAGTAATAGAATAGATTAGATAGGTAAACCCCTATGAGGCATTTCATCGAACACCTAGGGCTAAAAATCGAATTCCATACCAAGAACTCCCGAATACCCAATCAAAACCCTAAATCTGGATCAACCTATACGTATGTGATGTACTCAGGTATAAATACATATCCCCCCCGATTGGGGCTCACGAATTTGGGGAAACCCTCGTTGGAACACAAAACCCTAGAATCAACTAGGTCTTCATGGAAAAATCCCAAAAACAAAATCTAAAACAAATGGTGGGCTCCTAATGGCCAAACAATAATGAAAAATAGAATTAAAATGGGGTTAAATCAGATTCTCACATATTGGGAGATGGTTTCCTAATGCAGGTCCTCTTTCTTCAAGCCTTCTTGGTCCAAGCTCCTAGATTTCTCTTGATGGAGGAGAAAATAGGTTTCTAGGGTTTATAATTTCTAAAATTTATGGGAAAGGAAGGGTTTTTCTAATGGAGGCTAGGTTTAGGGCTTTCTTTATGAATGAAGAAGCTTGAGGGAGGCTTCCCTTCATTATATAGGACTAGGGTTAGGGTTTCTAATGCCAAGGTTTAATTAGCCCTCCATGATTAGTCATGAAGAACTTAATTTAATTTGGGTTTAGTCATTCACCTAGGGTTTAATCTAAAACTAAAATGGTAAATAGGGTTTAGTCACAAGGGTTGAACCTAATGGGTTTTTAGGTCAAGCCCATAAACTATGCATTAAGAATACCCTATAATATATTTAATAAACTTATCATACATAATTATTTACACAATGAATTAAACAGGGAAAAATTATAATAATTCCCTAAGCTAGAAATGTGGTTGTGACAAGTCTACCCTCCTAAAAAAATTTTTGTCCTCGAAATTGAATTGAACTAGAATAAGAACGAAATCAGATAAGGAATTATACCTCAAGTCTCAAAGAGATACGGGTATTGCTCGCGCATTTCATCCTCTCTCTCCCAGGTCGACTCCCCTGGAGAGTGATGTCTCCATGTAACACGAACCAAAGGAATGGTCTGGTTCTGCAATACCTTCTCTCTGCAATCCAAGATCTCTACGGGCTGCTCAGGGTAGCTGAGAGTCGGACAAACCTCGATCTCCGAGTGATCTAGTACGTGACTAGGGTCTGCCATGTACCACCTCAGCTGTGACATGTGGAACACGTCATGCACTCCCTCTAGTGCAGGTGGCAAGTCGTCTATACGCCACTACACCGACCCTCGCAAGAATACCGAAGGGTCCGATGTAGCGTGGGCTAAGCTTCCCGCCTCCACCAAAATGAATCGTGTCCCGCGTCAGAGAAATCCGTAGGACACTAGATCGCTAACCTAAAACAAAACAGTCTCAACACACTGTCCAAAACAAAACAATCACAGACCAGAAAAATAACCATCTATATCTGAAACTCAAGGGGTCTACGGTGGCTGTCGACCCAATGTCGCTGTCTATCCTGCGCCACTCGCAGCCTGTCTCTGATGAGTTTCACTTTTTCTGCTGCATCCACGACCATTTCTGGTCCTAACAAGGCTCTCTCTCTGACGTCATCCCAAGATAACGGTGTATGACACCTTTGTCCATAAAGATCCTCGAATGGTGATATCTTGATGCTGGCCTGGTATCTGTTGTTGTAAGCAAACTCTACCAGGTGTAGATGATCCTCCCAAGAACCTCCGAGATCTAGATAGCAAGTGCGTAGCATATTCTCGAGAGTCTGAATAGTCCTTTCAGACTGCCCATCGGTCTGGGGGTGGTATGCGGTACTGAACTTGAGCTGAGTGCCCAAGCTAGCCTGCAGACTCCTCCAGAAGTGGAAAGTGAAACGACTATCCCAATCCGAGATGATGCTCACAGGAACTCCATGAAGTCTGACAATCTTTCGCACGTACATCTCTGCTAGCCTCTCTGTCGACGTGCCCACCTTGAAAGGTAAGAAGTGGGCTGATTTGGTCAACCTATCCACGATGACCCAAATTGTGTCTTTCCCTCATGGAGAACGCAGAAGCCCTAAAACGAAATCCATGGTCACGTTCTCCCACTTCCACTCTGGGATAGGTAAAGGTTGAAGCAATCCACCTGGCCTCTGCCGGTCCGTCTTTACCTGCTGGCACACTAGACACCAAGATACAAAGCATGCTACCTCGCGCTTCATTCCATACCACCATACATGCTCCCTCAAGTCTCGATACATTTTGTTGGCACCGGGATGCATCGAGTACTGAGAGCGGTATGCCTCCTGCAAAACCTCCTCGCGCAGCTTCCCGCTCGGCACACACATCCTCATGCCATACCGTAAAGACCCATCATCTGCAATAGTAAAGTTGTCTGACAATCCTGTCCGAACCTGTGCCCTGATACTCCTCAGAGCCTCATCATCAAACTGTACAGCTCTGATTCTGTCCATCAGCTCAGACTGTATCTGCAATCCCCACATCTGAATCTCAACACCGGGAACTAGTACCTCAATTCCCAAGCTTTTCAGGTCAACCAACAAATGTCTATTTGTCGTCAAGTACATAGCCATCGGATACCTGCTCAAGGCATCGGTGACTACGTTGGCCTTTCCTGGGTGGTACTACAACGAGATGTTGAAGTCCTTCATCAACTCCAACCACCTCCTCTGCCTCATGTTTAGCTCCTTCTGTGTGAATACGTACTTCAAGCTCTTGTGGTCGGTGAAGATCTCTACACGCTCTCCGTACAGGTAATGTTTCCACAGCTTTAGAGCGAAGATAACCGCTGCCAACTCCAAATCGTGGGTGGGGTTATTCTTTTCATGAGGGCGTAACTGCCTGGAAGCATAGGCAATCACCTTCCTGTGCCGCTAAAGAACGCAACCCAAACCCTTCCCTGAAGCATCACTGTAGATAGTGAATCCACCTGTCCCCGCTGGCAACGTCAAAACTGGAGCTGTCATTAATCTCTTCTTCAGCTCATCAAATGCGGCCTGGCAATCCTCCGTCCAGACAAAATCTACATCTTTCCTGGTCAGCCTGGTCATCGGCGCTGCAATCCTGGAGAAGTCTTGTACAAACCTCCTGTAGTATCCTGCTAGCCCAAGAAAACTCCTGATCTTAGCTACCGAACTGGGGGTAGCCCATGACTCCACTGCCTCGATCTTCTTCGGGTTAACCGAGATTCTGTCACCCGTCACCACATGCCCAAGAAATTCAACCTTGTCAAGGAAGAATTTACACTTTGAGAGTTTCTCGTACAGCTCCTCCTTCCTGAGAGTCTCTAAGACCAACCTCAGGTGCTCTTCGTGCTCCTCCGGGGTCTTAGAATACACAAGAATATCGTCGATGAACACCACCACGAACTTATCAAGGTACTGGTGGAACACCTTGTTCATCAGGTTCATGAATACTGCCGGTGCATTGGTTAAACCAAATGGCATTACCATGAACTCAAATTGGCCATATCTGGTCCGAAAGGCTGTCTTCGGCGTGTCTTCTCTCTTCACCTTCACCTGGTGATAGCCTGACCTCAAATCTATCTTTGAAAACACCTTCGCCCCGCTCAACTGATCGAAAAGATCATCTATCCTCGGCAACGGGTATTTGTTCTTGATAGTGAGGTTGTTCAAAGCTTTATAATCGATGCACATGCGCACCGTGCCATCCTTCTTCGGTACGAACAATACCGGGGCTCCCCATGGTGGTGAACTAGATTTGATGAAGCCTTTGTCCTGCAGCTCCTCAACTTGCTTCTTTAGTTCTGCCAGCTCGCTGTTGTTGACTCTATAGATATGCTGTGAAATGGGCTCCGCTCCTGGTACCAAGTCTATAGAGAATTCAACATCTCTGTCTGGTGGCAAGCCTGGCAACTCTTCTGGAAATACATCAAGGAACTCCGCTATCAGAGGATGTGACAACTCCTCTTCTTCCATCCTGGCTCCACAAAATATGCTCTTGCTCTGCTCCGCTGCTCCTCTGGCGACCTCGAACTCCGGCTCTCCTGGTGGTCAAAATAACACTCTGCCTCCATGACAATCTAGAGTAGCATGGTGCCTACTCAACCAGTCAATTTCGAGTACAATATCGTATCCCGGAAGTGGCATAACGAGTAAGCACACGCTCAACTCTCGGCCTCCCAATAATACTCTCCGGTCCTTGCAATAATCATGGACTTGGATAATACCTCCGCCAGTCATGATCTTGCAAATCCTATCTAATGGTTCTGTCTCTAAATGATGTTGAAGTACATAAGATATAGACATAAAACTATGGGAAACGCCAGAGTCGAATAATGTAAATGCTGGAATGCAATCGAGAAGAACTGAACCTGTAATCAAGTCTCCTACTGGCTCGACCTCCTCGACTGCCATGGTGTATGCTCGCCCCTGAGGTATACCTCTCTGCTGCTGGTGCTGAGCAAACTTCTGCTGCTGCGGTGGAAGTGGAGGTCCCCTTTGCTGGCCTCCTGGTACGGTAGGTACCCTGGCTGGTCCCTTTTGGGCGGCTGCTCCACCCTGACCTGGACGAGTCTGAATGGTAGGGCAATCCCTCAGCTGATGTGTTATCGATCCCCAAGACAAACATGTGCCCAACCTCTTCCTGCAGATCTCTCTAGTGTATCCTGCCTTCCCGCAGTACGCACACTGGATGGCGGGCTGAGTCTGTCTCTGCTGCTGGTGCTGGGTGTGTCCTCGGGCTGGTGCCTGGTGCTACTGATATGGCCGCAGTTGCTGCTGGAAGTGTGGGCGCTTGCCCAGTCCCGTACCACTGTTTGCTCCTCCTGAAGTGTCGCATCCCCTCTTGGGCCTGAGGTCCAAGTCATCTTCAGCTATCTGGGCATCCATCAATATGCCCTCGAAGGTAGCAGTGTGACGTCCCGACGTGCGAGACTTGATCTCCCTTGCCAGCCCCTTTCTGAACTTTCGGACCCTGTCTCCTGGATCTCTAATCATCGATGGCGTAAAATGGCTCAGGCGGCAAAACTCTGTGGTGTACTCATCAACGGACATGCTCCCTTGGACTAAGTCATGGAACTGACTCTCCAAGGCTCCTAGGGCAACATCAGGAAAGAACTTCTCCTTGAAGAGCTCCCTGAAGGCCTCCCAAGTGAGTCCCCCAACAAGAAGTCTTGGCTTAGTGTGAAACCATGTCAGGGCGATATCGAACATCTGGCTACCGGCGGCCTCGATCTGAAGAGCCTCCAGAAGCTGTACCAAGCGCAAGTTTCTCTCTATGTCCTCTAGCCAATCGTCAGCGTAGAGTATCCCTTCTGTACCTTTGAACTCCCGAGGCATCATCCTCTTGAAGTCCACAATAGTGCCCGGCCTCTGGTGGTGCTGGCCAGGATGCTGCTGCTGCTGGGCGACTCTCTCCACGGCCTGGAGAGCCACCTGATGAGCATTCTCCATGCTCACCCTCATCATCTCGGTCTGGGCCTGGTGCGCCTCCACCTGCACCCTTTGAGCCTCTGCTGACGTCCTCTGGGCATCAACCATGCCCTGGATCAGTGCGAACATCTGTGCCCCATCAACAGGCACACCTCCTGGAAATGGAGTCGGTGGTGGTGGAAGAGGCTCCGTCACAGCTATGGGAACCCTCTGAATAGGTGGGGGAGGAGGCCCCCGAAAAGTGCAGATACTCCCACGTGCACACGAGATGTAGGAGGTACTGCAGGTGTCTGTCCAACAGGACGAGAGGTGGCAGACCTCTCTGAAGCTGCTGCTCCGAGTCTCAAGGACCTGGTCTTCGACGGCATCCTGAAGACAGATTGAAAGAATCAATTAAGGTAATAGACACGATATCATCAAGGAAGGACAGTAAAATTCTAAAGGAAATAATCATTAAGAGTAGCATTATAAGAATCATAAATTTCCTAATTATGATTGAGCATATCCTCGGCCTAAATCCTATCTCCTAAAATAGGCTCGTAGCAATACTTTAAGCGAGCACCACTACGATATCGCTCTAAATGCGAATCTAGACCTGTATGGGCCACCACTAAAAATGTGTCACGACCCGCTCCCGAAAATTGGGCATGGGCCGTGGGTACGTCCAGCCTACGCCGCAGCATCGACGGTAGAACGCTGTCTAGGTCTCAAACATAACTCATCCTGTCAATGGCCTCAACTCCATAAGGAGGACAATGATAAAACATGAATCTACAGTTTATAATATACTCAACCACAAGACTAAGGAAAGTAAATGGCACGATGAGAAATAAGGATAAAGAGTTCAGACATAAATCAACACAAATATAAATACAAGTCTAGAGTCTAGATGTCCTCAAAAGTCACTACAATAATACAACCCAGATCTCAGTCTAGAACAATAATACATAAAATAGGACAATCTAAGTGCCTGTAGGTAGAATCTTCTCTAAGATGGGTAACTCCTCTGGAATTTCTGGTATGAAATCTCCCTCTGCTCCCGGGCCGTAGTGGGTAGGACAGAAATCCTCCAAGTCCTCTGAAAATATTATCCAATCAGGATTGGAGCGAAGCACAAACACTAAACAGTAGTTTCATTTATGTTGACAAAAACTATAAAATAATGTAAGGAATATAAGATGAAATAAATACTGGAAATATAGAATACTAGAGAATATGAAGTAAGTAATAGAACATCTAGAAATGAATAAAATATCAGTGGATGCTAGAACAAGTAATCTGAAATAAAGAATAAACATCTG
The DNA here is from genome assembly GCA_036927795.1 of Iris macrosiphon. Taxonomy (NCBI): domain Eukaryota; kingdom Viridiplantae; phylum Streptophyta; class Magnoliopsida; order Asparagales; family Iridaceae; genus Iris; species Iris macrosiphon. The sequence continues at coordinate 28,467 of JAYESA010000296.1, forward strand.
GCTAAGTGTTTGAAATATCAGTTTATTATGTGATCGGCTTGGGACTAGATCAGGCTTGATATATATGATTGGCTATGATACATGTGAGGTCAGGCTAACCATCTGGTTAGCTAGGATGCGAGCAATAGTCAGGCTAATCATATATATCAGGCTATGAGGCATGTAAATGGTCAGGCTACACCCGACGTGATGTGTGGGGTGAGCTATGATGCATGTAAGGTAGGGTATGATCACATAATCTGCTAATATTTCCCCATCCCCCAGCTAGCACGATGGATTCCAATCATGACTTCTCATGACAGGTATCTAGGGTGCTAACCCGTGTATCCACAGTGTCAGAGTCAAGTATAGTATACAACTGGAATTATAGAATTAATCAACAAAATAAAAACTGTCAGAGAATGTACTCGCCTGTGGTCCCGAGAAAGGTGCGAGGATCGATGTCCAAGATGAAATCACAATCACCTAAAATTTTAAATATCCATATCAAAAAGTGTTTTGAAAAGGCTTACATGCATACCTAATTCTATGCTAGGTACATGGTCATTTCTAGGTCTTTGGTGAGCTGTCTATGCCATACTTAACTATACTAGTCATTGCCAACTATATTAACTACTGCTATTATATATAATTACTTGTAGAGATTTCCACACTAACTAACATTTGTATACACTATATCATATTATACATACCCATATAATGTATACCTATGATACTACTCCTAGCTAATAGTCTAACTTAGGGTATATAAGTATCTACTATTTAGGAAACAAGTAACTTTATACCTAAGAATCTAACTACTTGCGGGCTGTTCATTCATAGGTACACTAGGCTTAGCTAACTGGAACATGTATACATATAGAAACTATCACAAGGAAAAGTGTGATACCCACAAAAATCAGAACTGAGCTTCACTCACACTAAACATTTCATGTGCACAACCTACTCAACCAAGGCACACTACTTGGAAGCAATGCCCTCACCTATTGCTACTCTACTTGTCACTTACCTGTGAGCTTCCACCCATGTGCTTGTGGATACTCAACCTGGGCCCCTCATCTGTGCCTTAGAACCACACCACATCAGTTGCTTGACTGACACTCTACTGGCACATAAACACTACAAGACTGGAACTTACAACTAACCAACCTTCTCCCATGATACGAACTGATACTCCTCACTATATCATAATACTCTAAGATTCCCCCCCTTACTGTGCTGCTCACTGCACAGCAGTGACTGATACCTCACTCGAATGCCACTGTGATGGCTTAGTGTGCTGATGCTGCACTCCCAGTTGCTGTGCCTTAACTGAAATCACTCAACTAAAACTGTAGGTTGCTCCCAGTTGCTGTGTCTCTAAGTACTGACACTCCCTCACAAGACTCAAACTGTGCACTTGCACCCTGTATAGTAGTGCAGTGCCTTAAAGCTGCTGCTATTAAAACCCATGGCATTCCCTATGATAGCTGCTATTACATCAGAGGGTGATCTCTCTCGAGCGGACCCAGGATCTCATGTCCCCGCGTACACTCCCAAAAAACCAACAAAAATTGGCTACACATAAACATTGATACACGATACACTGGGTCACACACAACACTCACTGGCCTAAGATACACTCAGACCTCACTGAGACACTATAACCTTACTTATACATTGCTCGATCCAACTACACCCTAATAAACTCAATTACTCAAAGGTGATACACAACACTGCACTTAACATACACACTATGATACCAACTGCTCACTCAAAGAAACTAAACTCACATAGACACTGATACACACCTCTATGCTCATAGTGAACCAGATACTCTCTCAATGCAAAAACTACTACACAATAGTGGATACCTGAAACTCAAATCCCCTCTCCCCAAAAATTGCTACACTGATACACTATTTTACTGATACCTAACACACAGCAAACTGGAATGAACTGGTGCACAGCTAACACAGGGAACTCACACTGATATACTGCACCTACAAATCAAATCCAAAACCCCAAATACTGATACTAACTGAACCTTAACAACTGACACTGAAAACCCAAATGCACGAGCCCACAGTGTCATCTGCACGGATTCATGATACTCCATTCCCCAATACCTGATGCACTGATGCAAGAACACAGCAGTAGATGCTCTCTGATACAACATCTAGCCCGACACATCCCCTAGCTGAACTGATAAGGCACATAGATCACCTATACTGACTGAACCTGGGATCCCCTTCTCCACCTAGAACACATCAAACCCGAGTTCTAAACTGCCTCCCCTAGGCTTGCACACTCGAGTGCTCTTGTCAAACACCCTCATCTTAACTAAATATGAACCTACACCTCTCATTGCTGCTGTGAACCTCTAGAAGAAGCTCTAGCCTAAACTCTAGGCTGATACCCCCATCTGGCAGTTAAAATACCAATGACATTTACTGAAACCAAGTTACCACACACTCTCATACTAGGATACGACTGATATAGAACTACCTGCTCGTAAACACTGATATAACCCACACAGTAAACTCCAGAAACCCGACTGTTACACTCTAAACTTTCCCACAGTGCCAAATCACAAGTCCCTCAACTCCGCATACACTGATACATAGAACACAGTGAGCTGATACAACCTGCTCAACACTGGAAACATGCTTCATACAGTGAACTCGAGGTCATGCACAGTCATAGGGAAAACCCGACTGTACAGTAACCTTCCTAATGCATCCTTCTCCAAATCATACAACCTATCTATACACATATGCAAATATATCTATGTATATATTTATGTATATCCAAAAATGCAGTAATAGAATAGACTAGATAGGCAAACCCCTATGAGGCATTTCATCGAACACCTAGGGCTGAAAATCAGATTCCGTACCAAGAACTCCCGAATACCCAATCAAAACCCTAAATCTGGATCAACCTATACGTATGTGATGTACTCAGGTATAAATACATACCCCCCCAATTGGGGCTCACGAATTTGGGGAAAACCCCGTTGGAACACCAAACCTTAGAATCAACTAGGTCTTCATGGAAAAACCCCAAAAATGAAATATAAAACAAATGGTGGGCTCCTAATGGCCAAACAATAATGAAAAACAGAATTAAAATAGGGTTAAATTGGATTCTCACCTATTAGGAGATGGTTTCCCAATATAGGTCCTCTTTCTTCAAGCCTTCTTGGTCCAAGCTCCTAGATTTCTCTTGATGGAGGAGGAAATGAGTTTCTAGGGTTTATAATTTCTGAAATTTATGGGGAAGGAAGAGTTTTTCTAATGGAGGCTAGGTTTAGGGCTTTCTTCATGAATGAAGAAGCTTGAGGGAGGCTTTCCCTCATTATATAGGACTAGGGTTAGGGTTTCTAATGCCAAGGTTTAATTAGCCCTCCATGATTAGTCATGAAGAACTTAATTTAATATGGGTTTAGTCATTCACCTAGGGTTTAATCTAAAACTAAAATGCTAAATAGGGTTTAGTCACAAGGGTTGAACCTAATGGGTTTTTAGGTCAAGCCCATAAACTATGCATTAAGAATACCCTATAATATATTTAATAAACTTATCATACATAATTATTTACACAATGAATTAAACAGGGAAAAATTACAATAATGACCTAAGCTAGAAATGTGGTAGTGACAAGAACGCGCCCTGTGCGTAAAATCTTGTCTCCCATCCGTGACGTGGCAGACAAAGCTTCTGGCAATGCCTCAGTGCCAATCCAGAAGTCTAGAACGCGCCCTGTGCGTAAAATCTCGTCTCCCGTCCGTGACGTTGTAGAAAAAATTTCTGACAAGGCCTCAGCGCCAATTCAGAAACTTCAAACGCGCCTTGCGCATAAAAATACATCGCCCATCTACGATGAGGCGCGAGTCTCCCAACCTCTAGGCTTGTACGCCACCAAGAGAAGAAGTTGCCCACTCTTCAGATTATGCGTAACGCTAGAGGCCATTTGAGGACTCTCCTCGTTTTACCTGAACTTGTGCAAAGCTCCAGATTACGCCAGGATAAGCCCATCCGCGTAAAGAAGACCCGTTTTAAGGGAAAATACGCTCCTCAGAAGGATGATGGATCGTATGCTACTCATATGGCGGAACTGCTGTATTCTTATGGCATAGAGAGGGTTATGGTTCCCAATATCCACGTCCCTACTGATATAAAAAGGCAGAATAAGCCTTCTTCTTCTTCTTCTTCTGTTAATCCTCCTGATTTGCGTGATTTTTTGATCCAGAAACGCAAAAACAGGGGTCAAAATCAAGATTTAGTGCCCCTAACTACCAAGCGCGAGGAGATCATATGGGAAGTAGCGTCAACATCTGATGTGCCATATGAAGAATCTGTCTTTATTGTTCCACCTACTCGCAACGATCAGCATCTAATATTCTTCGGTAGAATGCGAAATAGACCGATTATACAAGAAGATTCCCACGAGTCTGATGCTGGGAAAATGCAAGTCCACAAATATAGTCCACAAGCTTTAAAGATTATGCAAAACATGGGTTATGATTTGAAGTTGAAGCCAGGCCTCAATGATGGAAAAGGCAGAAGAATACCGTTGCATGGTGATCCTTACTGTCAGTGAACTCATTTTTGGTTAGGGTATACCGCATCTCTTGCAAACTCTAAATCTCCAGAGTCTGATTCTGAGGTAGGTCCTTCTAAATTAACTTCTGTGGACAAAGGCAAAGAAGAAGAAAAACCAGACGACGACGTGTCTGGGGGTAGTCTCCCTCGATAAAACAGAGCAGCATCCAAAGCTGGGGGTAGAATTTCCTCTGAGTCCGAAGATGATGCAAATATGACCATCTTCCCTGAAGACTGTACGACTCAGGTATCGGAAGCCCGAAAGCCAAAGGGGACTTTCTCCTTCAAAGATGATGACATCATTGAAATCTTCAATATATTGATGAAGGAAAACAAGCTTCGGCTACCCAACATCAGATACCCTGGAACGGCTAGCAAGGTCGATGACCCAGAATATTGTCTCTTTCATCGGTACATTCATCACCCCACAAAGGCATGCTATGTACTGAAAAGAAAATCCAGGAGCTGATCGACGCCAAAGTCATCACTTTGCATTTATAGCAAGAAGATGGTCACTGCAAATTGATCTCACTCCAACGTGGCAATTTGTCCCCCTCAAGAAGTACCAGATATTGAGGCCCTAAAATCTCCCCAGCTGAGGAATCTTCAGGTCTATCCCCACTCAGCAAATCACTCCCCAGTGAATTTTTCGGACATGGGTTCACGTCCATATTACCTCTGAACTGTTGTCCAAACATTTTTTTCTCCAGCTGAGTTTGCCATGTCCAAGTGACCTCTGAACAAATCTTTCGAGTTGTTGCTATCGATTAGTTCATGTCCATATTACCTCTGAACTACGTCTCTCCACTTTCTCAGGCAGAGTAAATCCATCACCACAAAAAATGGTCAAATCCATATTACCTCTGTCCTGTTTTTCTGTATTCCCACAGAGTCATATCTTACCACGTCCACATTACCTCTGAGTAAGATATTTTCAGAACTTTTTTATGTCCATATCACCTATGAGTAAAGTTCTGCTCTTTGACTTTCTACTATCATGTTCGCATAACCCCTAGTAATGCTAACCATTTCAGCGTATTATCTGTACTTAAGGTACGCCATGGGTAATAAGTCCACAACCCGGAGGTACAAATCAACTCTTAGTTCTTCATCCCCAGCAAGTGCCTATGTGCAATATTTTTCACTTTGTTACAAATTCTTGAAAGCCATCATCTGTATCCTAGAGTCCCGGATACGCAACAAACGATGGATCCTCAAAAATCTCCCAGCGGAGCAATCTATGGGTCTACTTGCACACTCCCGCAGTGACTATTCAAACCAACCTTATTAGACGCTTGCCATGCTCATATTTGCCTCTGAGCTATCGTCCCATCAATCTCCCCAGCGGAGCGATCCTTTGGTCTATCTTCAAGTTCAGATAGATCACACTCAACGAATCACTCCTTAATGAGTTTTTCGGACATTATTTCACGTCCATAATACCTCTGAACTGCTGTCATAATATTTCTCTCAGGATGAGTTTGTCATGTCCATATTACCTCTGAGCAAACCTTCCGAGTTTCGGCTATCGATTATCAACTTAGCACCCGTACTTAACTCTAAGTACGCCAGTGGTGTTAGTTCCACAAAACTGCCACGTTCATATTACCTCTGGCAGGACTTATCTTAAACTTATTACTTGTACTCTCGTGCACAAGAAGTAATAGGTCCACCAAAAATCCTCGGTGGGATGCCCGCAATGGAAACGAGTCCACATTACCTCTCAACAGAAATATGTCTCTCCACTACCCCCACAGAGTCATATTTTACAAGCATCAGGACTTGTCTTAAACCTATTACTTACACTAACGTGCGCAAAAAGTAATAGGTCCGCAAAAAATTCTCCAGCAGAAATTTCTAATCTACCCACAAAACCTATCACGTCCATATTACCTCTGATAGGGCTTATTTCGAATTTATTATTTGCACTCAACATGCGCAACGAATAATAGGTCCACCAAAGATCCCCTAGTGGGATGTCTTCAACAAACACGATATTGCACTATGTCCATATTACCTCTGGTACGATATCCGAAGTTCACACAAATAATCGTAAAGAAATGAAGGGCCCTTATATGATGGAAACAATATTTTCAAATGGCACATACAGACTAGCCAAGCCTAATGGAGATTTGATAATAACTCCTATCAACGATAAATTCCCGAGGATGTACTATGCTTGATCTCCTTTGCTTAACGGAGTATGATGAAGATTTTATTTTGACGATACTACTTACAAAGGTTAGCTGTATCATATTCTATCAGATTCATATGACCTCTGAATAGATCTGCTTAACTAATTTGTAAACCTATCATGTTCATATTATCTCTGATAGTGTTTTGTATACAAATTTAGTTGGATTATATTCTGTTAGGTTCATATTACCTCTGAATAGATTTACATTCAGCCAAGCCTTACCGAAAGTATGTCATGTTCATATTACCTCTGATATCACTTTCATCTAAGCCTATCATTTATATTTTAAAGTGATGGGTCCAAAAAGTCAGAAAATGTATCTTTATTATCTCTGAGAAAATAAGGAGCAAAAAGTAAAAAGTACATCATCGGGGAGGAGCAGTTAAATCACGGATATGTTTTGCCAAAGCAGCCATCCTCTCATTCCTGGAGTTCAAGATATTGGTACGAGCCCGCTCCAGCCTTGCTTAGTCATTGTTCAAGAGAGATAGTTTGGACAGAGAATCAACAAAACTTGCGTGGATGACACCCGCATGTGTCAAGTTCTGTTGAGCTGTTTTCACTTAGCCCTCCATACGACAACTTCTATATACGTCAAACTGACGAACTTAGCAGAAGGAGACGGACAGTGAATGCGTGATGATTTCATGCTTCTTATTCAAAGTATTTCAGACTTAGCCAAGTCTGAAAACTTTGAAGGGGGTCTTGTAGAAGCATAAAATATGCTGGAGAATTGTCTGCGTACTATATAGTAAAACCCCCCTCCATACGCCATTGACGGCCATGCCCAGATTTATGACCTAGCATAATACTGGAAGACATGACCAAGCTGCCCACCAGAGTCTAGCTTCATGATAGGGGAAAATACAGCTAGCAAGCTGTGTGGTCGAATGAGACCCTTCCTCTCTCCTGGACGAATCGCCATATAAAATTGCTAATTATCCCGAGCAAAGGAAGCTATGATATCCTTTCATGATCCATCATTGCAGAGGATATTTGCTCGAAGATGCCTCCTTTTATGGCTCCTTATATGCTGGAAGAGCATAATCTTCTTCTTTCTCAGATCAGCCCAATGAATCTCAGTGGCCATCTGTGTGGTGAAGGGATTATGGAAAAACAGGTTCATTCACTGGCCTTTATATAGGCATAAGAGAACATACCAAATCCCAACAACTTCTTAAATATTGTCGAAAAATCAGCCTCGCAGAACGAGTCAAATTTGACCGTTTCATGCTTCATTCAAAGTATTTCAAATTACAAGGAATTTAAAAACTTTGAAGGGGTCTTGTAGAAGCATGAAAATACGCTGGGGAATTATACACGTAAAACTCCCAACATGCATGAAGCCCGCGTAAAATAGAGCTTCAACGCTATGTGGCATAAAATATGACTTCAGAGCTATTGGCGTACAGCAGAGCTTCAATGCTATTTAGCGTAAAATAGATCTCCAGAACAGTTCGCGTAAAGCATTATTCAAAGGCCATTTTGGCGTAAAAAGGTTGCTACACCTCCCTCTGACATAAAATACGTTTGCTTTTAATGTAGCGTGAAGTTGTACGAGGAACTCTTCGTATTCCTCGAATGAACCTGTCAGACAAAACAGTGAACCTGACTCCTGACAAAGAGTACTGCATGACGATCGAGAGGACGACTGTAATGATAATTCTACACAGAGGCCCAAACTGTCGTTTAGTGACATATCCTTGATACAAGTCATTTTTACGCATTCAAGGAATACGTTGCCTATTCTACACAGGCAGAGATGAGTTTTTACCCTCAAAATGAGACGAAATCAGATGCCACGGCAAAAGCTGTTCTTCGTAAGAACTCGAGGCATATCTCTGCAGTTAATGTACGAGATGGGGGCAGATCTCTGCATTCAATGCACGAGATTTTATTCTATTTTTAATGACTGAGAGAGCTAAAATTAGGGCTAATACACTCACGTCACCATCCTGGCATTTTACGCCAACCAGGCTATTTTCAACTATAGAAGCATGCCGTATGCTATCTTCTCAAAATATGCCAACTTAGGCTATATTTGCAAAGTACGTGATAAGGCTATTTAGCCCTGAATACGCCCAAGACCTCAGTCAGGAAGGATAATTGGCTATCTTTACGCTGGTTACCTATTAGACAGCTATTTGGCTTTTACGCCAACAAGACAGCTATTTGGCTTTTACGCCAACAAGACAACTATCTGGCTTTTACGCCAATAAGACAACTATCTGGCTTTTACGTTAACAAGACAGTTATTTGGCTTTTACGCCAACCTTCTCTACGCAAGGGGCAGTTACCTACGTGGCTTGCATACCGTGATCTTCGAGAAGAAGTTATACGCGTTACCTCATAATGGGACACGTGTCACACGTGGACTCAGGAGATCATTCAGACGTGGGTATCAGTTATTATAACCGTCGCGTAAAGAGTGCTACTCTCTTCACAGTCTGGCTTCTACGCCGACTGGACAGTTACTGTGACTGATCTCTATAAATAGAGACCTCTGGTCACAGGAGAAAAGGATCAGAGGTGGAAAAGGTCAAAAAGATCGAGGAGAGAACCAAGATCAGAGATCAAGAGATTATAGAGAGAGAGCACAGACAGAGAGCGTTGATTGATGACTTTGGCAACGAGAATTCAATCCCTCCTGCAATTTTAGAAGCTTCTTCTTCTTCTACAGCACTTCTTCGTCATCGTGTGGTCTAAGGGACAAAGTGATCGACCACAGATCAGACTCCTATAGCAATTTTTCCCAGAATCATTTTTATTGTATTTAATATCCTAGTATATGATTAATTGTACTCTTTTTTTTCTTGTTTGTAAATAAAGAAAGGGTTTCGTATAAACCTAGTTTTATTCTTTTGTTTATCATCAAACAAGATTTTATATATAGATTAACATAGAGAGGTGTGTGTATATGTATAAGTGTTTGTGTGGTTGTGGGTGTGTGTCAATGAGTGAGAGAGTTAGCAGTGGTAACAAGGAGGAGGGCTACTCGAGCAAGGAGTACTCGAGCACATATGCACAATAGCAGTGAACAGGGTATCAGTGCTCGAGGAAGAGGAGATCAATGTGCAGCCAACTGCAGGATGTGCAGTCGGGCACAGTGCAGCACCACCTGCAGTTCAGTCAACTGGAGGCCAGCTCAGTTTCAGCACAGGTACTGCAATGACCATTCAATGCACAGCAACTCGGGGAGAGCAGCCATGTGCAGTGCATGGTGCATCAATTAACTGAAAGCAGTCAGACACTATGCATTGCACAAGAACTATGCAGTCTCAACTCATTGCACAGCTTCAGCAAAGGCGGGAGAGCTGAAACAGAGAGTTCAGCAGTAGCAGTTTCAGAAAAAGGAACAACATCCTCATGCACTGCTCAGGGCAGTAATGTGCAGTCAGTGCACAGCCAAACCACTGCTCAGTGAGAGTATCAGGAGGTATCAACTAAGTATCAGTATTTCAGTATCCTTTCAGTACAGTTAGTCAAGGTATTTTGGTTTATGGGTATGTAGCTAATAGTTAGTTTAGTGTTCAGTGTATAGATGTTAGTTGGTTTAGTTATTAGGTGTTAGTTTAGTATCTTGTTTATGTAGATAGTTAGCTAAGTATCTATAGTATCTATGTAGATATGTAGTATTAGATATAGTTAGTTAGATATGTATTGTATTAGTATATTGTATTATTAGTAGATAGATATGTATGTTAGAGTAAGTATATATGTTAGTAGTTAATATATATTAATATTGTTAGTATGTAGAGTGTTAGATATATTCAGTAGGTTTTGAATTACCTTGGGATACCAATATATGTGCAGTCAGTGCACAGCCAAACCTTGGCATAATGAAAAACAGAATTAAAATGGGGTTAAATTGGATTCTCACCTATTAGGAGATGGTTTCCCAATATAGGTCCTCTTTCTTCAAGCCTTCTTGGTCCAAGCTCCTAGATTTCTCTTGATGGAGGAGGAAATGGGTTTCTAGGGTTTATAATTTCTGAAATTTATGGGGAAGGAAGGGTTTTTCTAATGGAGGCTAGGTTTAGGGCTTTCTTCATGAATGAAGAAGCTTGAGGGAGGCTTCCCCTCATTATATAGGACTAGGGTTAGGGTTTCTAATGCCAAGGTTTAATTAGCCCTCCATGATTAGTCATGAAGAACTTAATTTAATATGGGTTTAGTCATTCACCTAGGGTTTAATCTAAAACTAAAATGCTAAATAGGGTTTAGTCACAAGGGTTGAACCTAATGGGTTTTTAGGTCAAGCCCATAAACTATGCATTAAGAATACCCTATAATATATTTAATAAACTTATCATACATAATTATTTACACAATGAATTAAACAGGGAAAAATTACAATAATGACCTAAGCTAGAAATGTGGTAGTGACAAGAACGCACCCTGTGCGTAAAATCTTGTCTCCCATCCGTGACGTGGCAGACAAAGCTTCTGGCAATGCCTCAGTGCCAATCCAGAAGTCTAGAACGCGCCCTGCGCGTAAAATCTCGTCTCCCGTCCGTGACGTTGTAGAAAAAATTTCTGACAAGGCCTCAGCGCCAATTCAGAAACTTCAAACGCGCCTTGCGCATAAAAATACATCGCCCATCTACGATGAGGCGCGAGTCTCCCAACCTCTAGGCTTGTACGCCACCAAGAGAAGAAGTTGCCCACTCTTCAGATTATGCGTAACGCTAGAGGCCATTTGAGGACTCTCCTCGTTTTACCTGAACTTGTGCAAAGCTCCAGATTACGCCAGGATAAGCCCATCCGCGTAAAGAAGACCCGTTTTATGGGAAAATATGCTCCTCAGAAGGATGATGGATCGTATGCTACTCATATGGCGGAACTACCTAATTCTGGAAAATAGGATTATTTTTTTTATTTGGTAAATTGTGTATTGATTATAATTAATTATATTTATATTTAATTGATGGTTGTATTATATTTATTTGATTGTTTTAGGGTTTTGGCTAGTCTGGACCCATGTCAGACCCTAGTGGACCCATGTTCGACCCAACCAACACCCTTGTGAGACCTATTTTTGGGTTTAGAATTATTATTATATTTTATTTTAGTTAGTTGGAGTGCTTAGGAGTTAGTATGAGTGCTTTTGGAATCCCAAACCCAAATCCCAATTGGAATGACTTAAGGAGTGGGCATTTTGGTCTTTTGGGCATTATGTAACCTCTTTCTATTGTGTGGCCGGCCCCTAACCTCACTTCCAGACCCGATCATAGCAGCCCCCCCATTCTTCTTTTTCACTTCTTCACTTCTTCTTCTTCTTCACTCTCCACTCTTTCTTCTTCTTTCCTTCTTCCAACTTCAAGTAAGTTCTCCATTTATCCTCTTTCTTCTTCTATTCTTCATGGATGTGAACCCTAATCATATACTTTTCCCTAACCTAGGTGTGTAGAGCCTAGACTTAGTATGGAGGCTTGATTTGGAGGCTTGAAAGTTTGAGGGTGGTGATTTCAAGGGTTTTGGAGACTTTGGCCTTGTGATTCCAACTCCCAAGAGGTAAACCCTAACTTTTCTCTTACTAATTGCTCTAATATAGTGTAATTAATAGTTTAAAACCTTTCTAGACCCTAAGGCTACCCGTGGAAGAAAGTTGGAACAAGTTTGGTTGTGTTTGGAGACTTTGACGTTAGGTTTTGTGTCAATTTTGGATGAAATCCGAGATTGGCCCAATTTTAGGTGATGCCCTAGGTTAGACGGACCTAGGTAGACATTTTTGGATGTCTTGAGGGTTAGTACGTGTCTCCGTTCGGACACGTGAAGTCGTGTCGCGGAGAAATGGGCGTTTCGGGCATTTTGGGGGTTTTCGTCGTTGTAGGTTCTATGTGCGTGCGTATTTTTGCCACGGACCTAGAATCAACGAGTTAGCATTTTTTCTAGGATCTAGACATCGTTTAGAATCCGTGGATAAATTTTGGGCCGATTCTGAGTAGGTTTGGTGTGCGTTTCATGAGGTTTTGCGAACCGTACACCACGTGTTCGTCGAAATGACCGAATGTACATTTCGACTTAGTTTCTTGGTTTCGGGCTTGTGCGCACGTTAGGTTACCTTCGGAGAGTGTGTGCTAGAGTTCTTAGGTTGTATTATATATATATATATATATATATATATTTATAGGTGTATGGGTCATTGGGCGTGCGTTCGTGAGTGTTGTGTTGTGTGTGTTGAGTATTAGAGTATTTATATATATGTATATAAGTTTATATATATATGTGTGTGTGTCTATATATATAAAAGTGTATTTATATATATCTATATGAGTATGTGTATATGAATATGTGTGTTTATATATATATAGATATGTGTGTTTGTATATACATGTGTGTGTGATTATAGATGTGTGTGTGTGTGTGTACTTATATACATAAGTGTATATGTGTGTGTGTGTGTGTGTGTGTATATATATATATATATATATATATATATATATATATATATATAGTTGTGTGTATATATATGTATATATGTTCGTGTGTATATATATATATATATATATATATATATATATATATGTGTGTGTGTGTGTGTGTGTGTGTGTGTGTATGTGTGTGCGTGTTTGTGTATGTGTGTGGTGTGTCGAGGGTGGCTGCTAGTAGAGAGCAGCGAGGGAGGCAGTGGCTTAAGGTAGCAGTGTGTAGTGGCAGAGGCAACAGGGGAGTGAGAAGCATCTGCAGCAGCAGCTAAGGCGGCGAGCAACGAGCATAGCAGCCAAGCGGCAGCGCTGCAGCACAGCGCGCTCGTGCGAGCAGCGCACAACAGCAGAATGAGCAGCAGCAGCTGCAGGCGCGCGCGACGCCGTGCAGCGCCACGGCAGCAGCATATATGTGTTAGATATATATATTATCCTATACATATAGCTAGGTATATATCTATATTCATAGATAGTTAGCTAGATGGGTAGTTAGTGAGGTATTGGAGGATATCTCAATACCTTGAGATATCAAGGTATCTCAATACCTTGAGATACCCAAGGTATTGAGTATCGAGCGGGGTTTTTGAGCAATTGCCTAGGAATAGGTTTAGAGTTATTTTTATATGTATATGTGTATATATTTACGCGTGCTAGCATAGGTTTTAGCGAGTTTAGGTGAGGTGCGTAGCCTAGGTCGAGGTATTGGATACCGAGGGTATCCCGGTATCTCGAGGAGGCGAGTTTGAAGGTTTACTAGCTTAATGAGCTAGTTTTGACCTAGTGTTGATCATAATTGTCCTCGTTGACCGTAAAAGTCAACGTTTGACCTGGTTTTGACCTAGAGTTGACTTTTTGGACATTGGGTTGACTTTTTGACCAAAATTTCACCGGTTTGACCGTTCGACCTAGAATACCCCTAGAACCTTATTTTTAGTTATTTTATATCAGTTTAACTCTTTAGAACCATATTTAATCTTGTTTTTCATAATAGGTTCTTGCGACGCCAGTCTGGATCTTGATCCTCATCAGTTGCTCAGGACGTCAGGCGAGTACCTACCTCTGATTGTTTTCATTTCATGATAGCATTTATATCACCTGTTCTAGAACTGTAATACTTGATTCTGACACATTGATTCATGAGCTGGTACTAGTTGATCCCGTCATGAGATGCTATCCCCCTTACCGTGTTCAGCGGGTACTCTATCACGTGTATTTCATCATGTGCTTCAGGTATTGATTCTCATGTGCTATCATGTGCTTCTTGTGCTCTCGCTTTCATGTGCGCGAGCTATTTATCAAGTACATAGCATATCGTGGTTGGATCCAAGAGTATTGTGGGGGAGGGGAGTAGGAGTTGGTTATGTGATCAAAGCCAAACAGTATTCATGTGTATGTCGGTTATGCAACTCATGCATAACAGAGTTATCGTAGTTTATTCATGTGCAACCTAAGTCGATCACATAACAAACTTGTGCTCAAGGCACTTAGCTAGTATTCCTGTTTTCTCACAAGCAGCTACTTCTCTACTACTTGTATTGTTCTCCAGTTTTACATTGTAGCTACTTTATCTGCTCCACCATGTATTTATTTTCCTGTGCATCTTGTATACTTTTCCATTGCTAGTCATATACACCTTATCATGTATTTGGACTTGCTTTCAGAGTTATGTACTTCGCTCCAGTCCTGACTGGGCATATTTTTTTCCAGAGGATCCTGAGGATTATTGCCCGATATTCTACGGGCCGGGTGTCGAGGAGTGTTGTGACCCGGAGACTGAGGAGGAGCCCGTCGACGAGACGTCGTTAGCACCCTAGTTAGCTAGGTGGGTTTCCCTGGGTTGTTCCCAGTTGATATTTTGGATGACTGTATTATTATTTTGTTGCTTCTGTGATATTGTAGACTTGGACTGTATTTTGGATATTGTATTGCTCTCTTTGGTTCTTGTTTCTTTGTAATATCTTATCGTGCTTTTACTCTTCCCCTAGTTATTGTGATTGAGGCATATATATATTGCGTGGTTGCCCTCCTTTTGGAGAGGTTATATTGACAGGTTTTGTGAGTTATAGATTATTGACCTAGAACAAACCTTTACAGCGTTCTACCGCCGATTCTGCGGCGTAGGTTGGACGTCCCATAACTCATGGCCGATTTTTCGGGTGCGGGTCGTGATAAATTTTTGGTGGTGGCCCATGCAGGTCTAGTACGCAGGTTTAGTCTCTAGGTCTATCTGCAATAGGATATAGGATATAGGCTGAGAGAGAGTGTGCTCAATCATAACTAGGACCCTTCCTGATTTCTTTTGTTATCTTCAATTTTCCTGAAATTGTTTTCTTTTGCAATTTTACTGTCCTTCTTTGATGATATCGTATCTTGTACCGTATTGACTTCTTTTGATCTGTGTTCAGGATGCCTCTGAAGACAGCTTTTCGGACCAGGTATGGACAATATGAGTTTATGGTGATGCCGTTTGGGTTGACTAATGCCCCGGCAGTGTTCATAAATTTGATGAACAAGGTGTTCCATCAGCATCTGGACAGGTTTGTAGTGGTGTTTATAGATAATATCTTGGTGTATTCGAAGACCCCAGAGGAGCATGAGGAGCATCTGAGGATAGTGCTGGAGACTCTCAGGAAGGAGAAGCTTTATGGAAAGCTTTCGAAGTGCGAGTTCTTCCTTGACAAGGTTGAATTCCTTGGTCATGTGGTGACTGGAGAGGAGATCTCGGTGGATCCGAGGAAGATCATGGCAGTGGAGGCATGCAGTGCTCCGAGTTCAGTAGCAGAGGTCAGGAGTTTCCTGGGGCTGGCAGGCTACTACAGGAGATTTGTTTAGGATTTTTCCCGAATTGAAGAGCCGTTGTCCAGGCTGACCCGAAAGGACATGGAGTTTGTTTGGTCAGAGGAGTGCCAGATCGCCTTTGATGAGCTGAAGAGGAGGTTGACGACAGCTCCAGTGTTGACGTTGCCATCAGGATCTGGAGGATTCACTATCTATAGTGATGCATCGGGGAAGGGACTGGGTTGTGTGTTGCAGCAGAATTGGAGGGTGATTGCCTATGCTTCTAGGCAATTATGTCCTCATGAGAAGAACTACCCTACCCACGATTTAGAGTTGGCAGCGGTCATCTTTGCTCTGAAGTTGTGGAAATACTATTTATACGGAGAGCGTGTGGAGGTCTTCACTGACCACAAGAGCTTGAAGTATGTGTTTACCCAAAAAGAGCTGAACATGAGGCAGAGGAGATGGTTGGAGTTGATGAAAGACTTTGATATATTGTTGCAGTACCATCCAGGGAAGGCGAACATAGTTGCGGATGCGCTGAGTAGGTATCCGGTAGCTATGTGCCTGACTACAGATCGTTATCTTCTGGCAGATCTAGAGATCTTAGGCATTGAGGTGATAGTTCCTGGAGTTGAGATGCAGATATGGGGACTACAGATTCAGTCAGAGTTGGTAGACCGGATCAGGGCTACACAGTTTGAGGATGAGTCCCTGAGGAGCATCAGGGCGCAGGTTCAGATTGGATTATCAGATGATTTCACCATTTCTGATGATGGTTCATTGCGGCACGGTACCAGGTTGTGTGTGCCGAGTGGGTCGTTGCGCGAGAAGGTTCTTCAGGAGGCGCATCGATCCCAGTACTCTATACATTCAGGTGCCAACAAGATGTATAGAGATCTGAGAGAGCATGTATAGTGGTACGGGATAAAGCGGGAGGTAGCACGTTTCGTACCCCGATGCTTAGTGTGCCAGTAGGTGAAGGCGGAGAGGCAGAGGCCAAGAGGTTTTCTCCAGCCATTACCCATTCCGGAGTGGAAATGGGAGCATGTGACCATGGATTTTTTTTTCTGGACTTCCCTGTTCTCCAGGCGGAAAGGATGCGATTTGGGTCATCGTAGACAGGTTGACCAAATCGGCCCACTTTCTACCATTCAAAGTGGGTATATCTACGGAGAGACTAGTAGAGATGTATGTGCGCCAGATAGTCAGACTACATGGAGTCCCTGTGAGCATAGTATCAGACCGGGAGTGTCGATTTACTTCACATTTTTGGAGGAGTCTGCAGGATAGCTTGGGCACCCAACTCAAGTTTAGTAGTGCATATCACCCACAGACAGATGGTCAGTCAGAGAGGACCATCCAGACACTTGAGGACATGCTTTGCACTTATATTTTGGATTTCAGAGGCTCCTGGGAGGATCACTTGTACTTGGTAGAGTTTGCTTACAACAACAGCTACCAAACCAGTATCGAGATATCACCATTCGAGGCGTTGTATGGACGGAGGTGTTGCACTCTGTTATCATGGAATGATGTAGGCGATAGAGCTTTGCTTGGCCCGGAGATGGTGGTTGATGCAGCGGAGAAGGTCAAGCTTATTAGAGATAGACTTTGGGTGGAGCAGGACAGGAAGCGGTATTGGGCCGATAGCCACCGAATACCTTTGGAGTTTGAGGTATAGCTTAGAATCTAGATTTTGTTCTTGTGTTTGCTTATTTTAGATTAAGTGTTGAGACCTTGTTTGTGCTAGGTTGAAGATCTGGTGTTCCTGAGGATTTCTCCGACGCGGGGCACTATTCGCTTCGGTGGAGGCGGGAAGCTTAGCCCACGTTTTGTCGGACCCTTCCGTATCCTTGAGAGAGGTCGGCGCTGTAGCGTATAGGCTAGATTTGCCGACTATGCTAGAGGAAGTTCATGATGTGTTCCACGTGTCGCAGTTGAGATGGTACGTGGCGGATCCCAGTCACGTATTGGATCACTCAGAGATCGTGGTGGGCCCTACTCTTAGTTATCCAGAGCAGCCGGTGGAGATTCTGGATCGGCGGGAGAAGGTGTTGAGAAACCAGACTATTCCCTTGGTTCGTGTCGCGTGGAGGTATCACTCTCCAGGTGAGTCGACCTGGGAGAGGGAGAATGAAATGCGCGAGCGATACCCCTATCTTTTCGAGCCCTGAGGTATAGTTCTTTTCTTGCATTCATGTCCTAGTTTCGTCTTTTTAATTTCGAGGACGAAATTATTTTAAGGAGGGTAGGCTTGTCACTACCCAATTCTAGAAAATAGGGTTATTTTTTATTTTTATTTGATAAATTGTGTATTGATTATAATTAATTATATTTATATCTAATTGATGGTTGTATTATTTTTTATTTGATTATTTTAGGGTTTTGGCTAGTCTGGACCCGTGTCAGACCCTAGTGGACCCATGTCCGACCCAACCAACACCCTTGTGAGACCTATTTTTGGGTTTAGAATTATTATTATATTTTATTTTAGTTAGTTGGAGTGATTAGGAGTTAGTTTGAGTGCTTTTGGAATCCCAAACCCAAATTCCAATTGGAATGACTTAAGGAGTGGACATTTTGGTCTTTTTGGCATTATGTAACCTATTTCTATTGTGTGGCCGGCCCCTAACCTCACTTCCAGACTCGATCACAGCAGCCTCCCCATTCTTCTTCTTCACTTCTTCTTCTTCTTCTCCACTCTCCACTCTTTCTTCTTCTTTCCTTCTTCCAACTTCAAGTAAGTTCTCCATTTCTTCTCTTTCTTCTTCTATTCTTCATGGATGTGAACCCTAACCCTATACTTTTCCCTAACCTAGGTGTGTAGAGCCTAGACTTAGTGTGGAGTCTTGATTTGGAGGCTTGGAAGCTTGAGGGTGGTGATTTCAAGGGTTTTGGAGACTTTGGCCTTGGGATTCCAACTCCCAAGAGGTAAACCCTAACTTTACTCTTACTAATTTCTCTAATATAGTGTAATTAATAGTTTAGAACCTTCCTAGACCCTAAGGCTACCAGTGGGAGGAAGTTGGAATAAGTTTGGTTGTGTTTGGAGATTTTGACATTAGGTTTTGTGTCAATTTTGGATAAAATCCGAGATTGGCCCAATTTTGGGTGATGTCCTAGGTTAGAAGAACCTAGGTAGATATTTTTGGGTGTCTTGAGGGTTAGTACGTATCTCCGTTCGGACACGTGAAGTCGTGTCACGGAAAAATGGGCGTTTCGGGCATTTTGGAGGTTTTCGTCGTCGTAGGTTCTATGTGCATGCGTATTTTTGCCACAGACCTAGAATCAACCAGTTAGCATTTTTTCTAGGATCTAGACATCGTTTAGAACCCGTGGGTAAATTTTGGGCCGATTCCGAGTAGGTTTGGTGTGCGTTTCACGAGGTTTTGTGAACCGTACACCACGTGTTCGTCGAAATGACCGAATGGCCATTTCGACTTAGTTTCTTGGTTTCGGGCTTGTGCGCGCGTTGAGTTACCTTCGGGGAGTGTGTGCTAGACTTCTCGGGTTGTATATATATATATATATATATATATATATATATATATATATATATATATATATATATATATATATAGGTGTATGGGTCGTTGGGCGTGCGTTGGTGAGTGTTGTGTTGTGTGTTGTGTATTAGAGTGTTTATATATATGTATATAAGTTTATATATATATATATGTGTGTGTCTATATATATATAAGTGTGTTTATGTATATCTATATGCGTATGTGTATATGAATTTGTGTGTTTATATATATATAGATATGTGTGTTTGTATATACATGTGTGTGTGTGTGTGTGTGTGTGTGTGTGTGTGTGTGTGTATACTTATATACATAAGTGTATATATATATATATATATATATATATATATATATATATAAGGGAGGCAGTGGCTTAAGGTAGTAGTGTGCAGTGGCAGAGGCAGCAGGGGAGTGAGAAGCATCTGCAGCAGCAGCTAAGGCGGCGAGCAGCGAGCGCAGCAGCCGCAGCAGCCCAGCGCTGCGCAGCAACTGCCAGCAGCAGCAGCATATGTAGCAATAGCAGCAGCAGTTTGGCAGCAAACGCAGCAGGAGCAGCAGCCATAGCAGCGTTTGTGCGCCGCGTGGCGAGGCACTAGCAGTAGCGCATCGAAAGGGAGATATATATATATATATATATATATATATATATATATATATATATATATATATAGTGTAAACTCTCTCACCCAAAATAGGTATTTGTGTATATTTTATATTAGTATATTTATTATATATGTTGAATTTATTTAGAGTATTATCTTAGTTAATTAGAAAATAATTTTTTTATCATATTTAATTATATAAATATTTATTTAGAATTATTTTTAGGCTATTTTAGATTAGTGGGATTTTTCCATAATTTTTAGTTAATTAAAAACTAGTAACACTAATTTTTGAGGATTTTAAAGAATTTATTTTATGTTCAAACTTAGATAAAAATATCCCAAAATTTTATTTTAGGTTCTAAATAATAAAATATATTTTCTAGAATTTTTTGGGAATTTTTCGATTATTTTTAGCATTTATTTCGAGTTAATTATGAAAAACTGAATTAAAAACTAATTTCTGAAAAAGAAAATCCAAAAAGTAATTAATTCTGCCCAGTCAGCAAACAGGGGGCCCACCTGTCAGCCTCCAGCAGTGAACAGTGCCGGGCCCGCCTGTCAGTGACCGCTGAGTGGGTGCGAGCCGAGCCGAGCCGACCTCGAGCCGAGCCGAGACCAAGTTCGACTCGGACTCAGCTGAGCCGAGCCGCATCGAACTGCGACCGTTCGATCTGGGCGGGGATGCACGGATGGCTGCCATGTGGCGCGCTGTGAGCTGCGGCTGCACTTTCTCTCTCCTATATATATATATAATAGTTTAGATATTAATTTCTAGGGTTTTTCTTCAGCCGATTTTTGGAGAATTATCATCTAGGATTCCTTCATCTTCCAGAAGCCATTGCGCATAGCTCCGGACTCCAAACGAGGCCTAGTTTTTTTTGTTAGAACGATAATAAGGTTAGATTTCTTATTATATAAATTTATTTTCTAAATTATTAGTATTAAATTCTGGAAAATTCATAGAGCACAGCATGTCCAAAAATAGACGTATTTCGATGTTTTCGTAATTTCGGGAGAACCCGAAATCAGAATCATGAAACGTTTAAAGTTTCGGAAAGCTAATGTCAAGATCATCGAGATATAGTTTTCTCAGAATTTATTTCGAAGTATTTACATACTGTTAATTCTGTAGAACTTATAGGTTAGAATTTAACCATCGGTGCATAATACAAAATTTGTATGTGACATAATTCCCAAACGAATTTGAATTCGGACGAGCCGTAAATTCTAGTATTTTTTTTGATGCTGAAATCTATAGAAAATCATGCATAAAAGTCGAGTTTGTATCGGTTGACTTTTTGGTCAACAGATCGCCTCGATTTGCGTGCCATGAGTCTCGAGTTGATAAAATTCAGTTTTTTTGGAAATTTTTTTAGGAATTAACATAAAAATCAGAATAATAAGATTAAAATAGGATTTTAGAGTAATTATTCCAGAATTAAATAAATTAAAATAAATTATCTTTTGACGTGATAAATTTGTAATACATAGGCTATTTGGACTGTGACTTGGACTCTGATTCATAACAGCAGCAGGACCCCAGGCAAGATACCTTGTCAAATTGTTTATAGTACTTTGCATGCTATTTATATTTTTTTTATTTATTTCATTTCTGTATAGTTCTTGCATGTGTAGTTTTTCTCTAGTCATTACTATGTATTAGATATGTTGACACACACATGGCACCTAGTATCATGGGAGGACAATCATTAGGCGTATGGGCTTTTAACCACTCTGGTAAACCGTAGTATATAGTTTGCACTACGGGCGTGTGTCGCGCTGGTCGCTACCCCAGAGGTATGTCAATTTCTGTAGAGTCGCGCTGGTCGCTACCCTAGAGGTATGTCGATTTCTGATGTTCTAGACGGGTGTGTGAGTTGTGAGGCTTAGATCGAGTAGACTACCCTTGCCCATACGTCGAAAAGTTGTCCTCATTTGCATTCATATAGATTATCTTGTACAGCGTACTTATTTATTTTCAAACCATATGCATGTTTACTGTATTCAAATTGGCTCGTATTTTCTGTATCTTGTTACGTCCCTCTGAGGACCTGGTCCGCTGCCAGGTGTATCTGTTCTTGAGTATTTGCAGGAGCGTAGATTTGGATGGTTGTATATGCTTAGTGGATGTCTTCTCTTCGAGCCGTGATCGATAGCTGGTATACTTATATTGGGTTTGATTGTGTTGTACTTATATTATATTTACCTTTCCTATTCGAGTTGGTAGTGGATTTGTTTTCATCCAACTATCATCCTAGATACTTCTTATTGAGATCTAGTTTCATCGATATTGTTTATTTATTTCTATATGATTTTGGTGGATAAGATTTAGATTTTACCCTGTGACTTGTATTACAGTTATACCACTTGTGGATTTGATATTCATATTACAGCGTACATGTGGATTTGGTTTCCATATATTGGAGTTGCCATATCCATGCGGCTGGCATGCTTATGTGTCCTAGTCCTACGTATTTTTGGGACTGGGGAGTGACATGATCGCCTCAATTTGCGTGCCATGAGTCTCGAGTTGATAAAATTCAGTTTTTTTGAATTTTTTTAGGAATTAACATAAAAATTAGAATAATAAGATTAAAATAGAATTTTAGAGTAATTATTCCAGAATTAAATAAATTAAAATAAATTATCTTTTGACGTGATAAATTTATAATACATAGGCTATTTGGACTGTGACTTGGACTCTGATTCATACCAGCAGCAGGATCCCAGGCAAGATACCTTGCCAAATTGTTTACAGTACTTTGCATGCTATTTATATTTCTTTTTATTTATTTTATTTCTGTATAGTTCTTGCATGTGTAGTTTTTCTCCAGTTATTACTATGTATTAGATATGTTGACACACACATGGCACCTAGTATCATGGGAGGACAATCATTAGGCATATGGGCTTTTAATCACTCTGGTAAACCGTAGTATATAGTTCACACTACGGGCATGTGTCGCGCTGGTCGCTACCCCAGAGGTATGTCGATTTCTGTAGAGTCGCGCTGGTCGCTACCCCAGAGGTATGTCGATTTCTGATGTTCTAGACGGGTGTATGAGTTGTGAGGCTTAGATCGAGTAGACTACCCTTGCCCATACGTCGAAAAGTTGTCCTCATTTGCATTCATATAGATTGTCTTGTACAACGTACTTATTTATTTTCAAACCATATGCATGTTTACTGTATTCAAATTGGCTCATATTTTCTGTATCTTGTTACGTCCCTCTGAGGACCTGGTCCGCTGCCAGGTGTATCTGTTCTTGAGTATTTGCAGGAGCACAGATTTCGATGGTTGTATATGCTTAGTGGATGTCTTCTCTTCGAGCCGTAATCGATAGCTGGTATACTTATATTGGGTTTTATTGTGTTGTACTTATATTGTATTTACCTTTCCTATTCGAGTTGGTAGTGGATTTGTTTCCATCCAACTATTATCCTAGATACTTCTTATTGAGATCTAGTTTCATCGATACTGTTTATTTATTTCTATATGATTTTGGTGGATGAGATTTAGATTTTACCCTGTGACTTGTATTACAGTTATACCACTTATGGATTTGATATTCATATTACAGCGTACGTGTGGATTTGGTTTCCATATATTGGAGTTGCCATATCCATGCGGCTGGCATGCTTACATGTCCTAGTCCTACATATTTTTGGGACTGGGGCGTGACATATTTTTGTGGTGGCCCATGCAGGTCGAGAGTATATTGTCTCGGTTACGTTACTGTACCAAGCAAGCCTGCACCTAGGAATAGAGTATAGGATCTCATCCATATTTGACTATGACTCATCCTTCCTTCCAATCTGTTCTATTTGAATAGCCGCATCCTGCTCGATTCATGTACTTCCCTAATAGTTCTTTAAGTATAGCCTTCTCCTATAATATAGAAGTTCCTGTTGTTAGATGATAATTAGAGTAGCACACCTATTAAGAATACAACGAGAATATAGACACACCACTAAGTTTAGAATATCTAGTGAACCCTAGAATTCCTTATCTTTAGATTGGTATACCATTACCCCTTGATGTATTAAGAAGACTTGAGAGTAGTATAGACACTACTAGAGTTAGTTAGAAGTTTTACCATAATGTTTGACACCTAGTATCACATAGTCTTTTGACCTATTAATGGAGTGTGATTGAACAACATTAATTGCATTCTAGCAAAAGACGACAATGTTTATTCAGACGATAAAATTTAGAGGTCCTTGCCCCTATTTGGTCGACTAGCGACTTAGACAAGGAGGTTGTATGATAACTGTAGGGATTGTAGAGTCTTTTATTATTGTTGTTTAGTTGTTTTTGTTTTTGTGAACTTGAATTAAATTGTACCTCCTTTCATCATCATCTAGCGTACTTATATTTGCTGTACTACCTTGACTTATGCTGCTATTATAGCCTAGTTTTTGCAAGCTTATTCTTTATCGAGCTTGTTCATGACATATGTTTTATTGGGGAGGCCCACAATAATATAATTCAGAATCAGTGTATTACGGTCTGATCAACCATAGTGCGCTTGATTCGCCCTTCGCAATAATACTTTACGTGGATTGAGATATATAGTTGACTAGTAGACACCTGTACTTGCCCTCTAGATATGTCTAAGCATATTGTATCCGTTACATAACTGTACCGATACGAGCATGTGGATAGGCATAGGACTTCAATCCACAACTACTTTGACAATTCCTATTTGAATTCTTTAAACGCCTTGATCCCGATACTCCTATTCTATTACCTCGCCCTTGAACTCTTTATTATTGATCTCCGTCTTCCCTTATTTCGGAAAGACGAAATCTCGTGCTTGGTATAAGTTTAATACACAGAGAGTACTAGATATACCCCGTAGGCCGATCACATACTTGAGGATTATTTTTTTGTAATTAAGGACATATCATATATGATATAATCGGCGTTAAAGTTTTGAGGATTGAATGACATGAGTAAATAAATTAAGAAATATTTTTCTTAAAGTATATAGCCTTCTGTGATAGATGGATAAATTCTAAGTTGGGTAGCAGTGCATTATCAACTTGAGAGGAATTTCTTTTAGATTGTGATCAAGTAAGATTAGATTAGGAGATTCAAGTCATTTTAATTTTGAGAAATTTTAAAAGAAGGATTAAGATAATGAGGATTTAACAAATTTTAAAATCTTGATATGCGGACCAAATATTTATACTTTGAGCACATGATTTAAATTTTAAATATTGAAGGATGAATCATCGATTTAAATTTTGAGGATAAATATAGAATTTTAGACTTGAACAATTGGTTAATTAGATTTAAATTTTATAATTTGATGATTTGAATTAAAATTTCAATTTTGATTGTTGGGTCACCTATTTGAAATATTGAGGATGTAAATTGAGTTTAAATATTTGAATAGTACAAAATTCTTAAGTTAAGAATAGGAATAAGATTTGATTAGAATTGTTTATTGTTCAAAGTCTAGAGGAGATTATGATAGTTGAAAATTATGGTATAAATTTTGATGTGGGATGTCATATAGACTTGAGTTAGATTTGGATGTTGGTTATTTAAAAATCGAGAAGAGATTACGACAGGTTGAATTTTGATTTAAACAGTGGTTATCTTAATTTTAAAGTGATCGCGATAGATTTGAATAGATTTTGTTATTTAAATTTTTGGAAGTGTCATGCCCCAGTCCCAAAATGTCGAGGGACAGGGCACGTGGCAATGGCCAGCAGCACGCACCGATGGACAACCCAATTTAATGGATCCATCACGGCATGCTTAAGCTGTAGTCTAGCTGTGAAATATTACAAGTCTCAGGTAATTCTAATCTCATCCACCAAATAAACACAGATTAATTTCCAGAAATAATGTAATGAAAATAATTAAGCAGTATCAAATAAGATTATCTCGGGAAACAATCCGAGAATTTATCTGTTACATTCAGAGGAAATAGACAGGAAATAAATGCTGAAAATGGAAATACTGTGCAGATGAAGCCGGTGCTCAGGAGAAATCTTCGGCCAATATCTCGTTCTCTGTTCCGGGTTCTGCTCCAAGGAGTGCTCCTGTACCGTATACCTCGGGGTAGTTCTCCTCAGCTATATCTGGGGACATAGTCCATTCCAGGTCCTCAGGGGACATAACAAGGTACAGAAAATACAAGCCAAAATATATGCAGTACAGCAATAATGAAACAGCAGGGTAAATATGTAAACCAGCTAGTGATATGCAAGTGAGAGTTTTAGTCATACTCAGGCTGAGACTACTACAGGATCAGTGTCGAAGAAACCATAGCAGTATTTTCTCGAAGGGCGCGTAAGGTACCAAAGCTCTATATCAGAGTCTAAGGCACCGCCAGATAACAGTATTTATATTATAATATATTCAGCCTTGATATGATAATACTCTCCCCACCCCATGTAATCTCACGTCACAGTTCCAGAAATATCAGGTACAAGTCACGCAAGTTTGAACTAATGCAATGAGTCAGGATAGAATCTAAGCAGGTAAACTGTATAGTCATGAATATGTAACCTATACGGAATCACCAGGTATATCTCAGGCAATTCCGTCACATGAATAGTGTCAGGTGTCCTGGGTTGAGCAGTTAAACAAGTTTTCATATGAATATACAGGAAATCAAGTAAAATACTATAACCAGAAATATCTGAGAATTGGCAAGCTTTACTTGCCCACTGATGTATAACTAGTCAAGGAAAGTAAGTAGCAAAGCTGCAAGTTTTGGCAAGGTACACTTGCCTGCGGTTCCGGTTCCAATTGCTGCTCTGTCTTCAGCTGGAATTGCAGGCGGTACTCCGATTGCTGAAATAAACATCACCATCAGATCTAGAAAATATCAATCAGCTAAAAACGCCTGTCCTTGAGTCCAATTTGGAGACAAGGGCAGAAACGACAGTTTAGGGTCAAAACGGGGTCCGCATGTGGGCCCGCTTTGCACCGAAAAACGTGTCTGGGTCAAAGGCCTCCAAATTCACCAAACTTAGTGTCAACAGGTCAGGAACGATGATACGAACCCAACGGAACTTTCAGAATTGAATTCCGATGAGCCGATCACAAAATCGCCCGTCGAGCGGGGCCTGTGGGGCCCACGACACGCGATTTCGTCAACGTTCTCAGAATCGAACCAAACTTAACCCACAGGACCAGCGTATTGCTACGAGTCCGATGGCGCAAGTTTCGTCTTGATCCGACGTGTGCACCCAAAGTTAGGGCGCGTTCCAGAAAGTACGGATACGGGGCGATGTCCGAGGATACGCGTTGATCCCGGTGTGCACGCACACCCGAATCAGCTTCTGCGAAATTCTACACGTCTGTATCGACGACGCGCACGTATCTGTGAAGACCGCGCATGACCAAGTCGTCCCGTTTGGCGGGACGTACTCGATTTTGGGGTAAAACAGGGTCTGGTTTTTCCTGTTTTTGGATCGCGGTGTGCGATCACCACAGGATGCGATGCCCCGAGCGGTTTATCCGGGCACCGAGAGGGTCATACAGGCTTCGTAACGCAATTTGCAGAATCGAAAACAGAGCTACGAACAAAAAGTTACAAGTACCTGAAGGAGACCCAAAAACCCGAAAAACCCGAACTCGATCGTGTCCGGCACGTGTCCGACACGTGTCGGATTCGGGAATAAAATTAGGGTTAGGGTTTGGGGATTCCTCGCCGGAGCTGGGCGGAGGGCGGTCGGGGCAACGTCGCCGGGCTCGGGGGCACGCGACGAAGGGCGGCGCGGCGTGGCTGGGGGCTCGTCGGCGGCGTCTCAGGGCGGCCGGAGGCGGAGCTGCTGCTGTGCGTTGCTGTTGCTGTCGTCGACGGCGCTCGACGGTGGAGAGGAGGGGTGGCTGACGGAGGAGGAGGGCCGGGCTGCGTCGGGGTCTGCACGGCGGGACATCACGGCGCTGCTGCGGTGGGCGAGGTGGCTGACGGTGGGGGAGATCGGAGAAGGAGGAGGATGGGGGGATTAAATAGGGTGGCCGGGGGGGGGGGTGAGGGGGCCGAGACGGGCGGGGAGAGGGGGTGGACGTGGCGGCGTGGGCGGGCGGAGCGCCGGGCGGAGCGGGCGGCGGCGCCGGAAGCGGAGGGGGACTCGGTCGTGGGGAGGGACGGGGGCGCCGGGTCGGGTTCGGGCGGGCGGATCCGACCCGACCCGCTAGGGCGGGCATTGGGCCGGGTTGGGGCTGGGCCCGGTGGGCCGGGTCCAGCGGGCCGCGGGCTGGGCTGGGTTTTAAATAAAAATATATAATAATAATAATTAATAAAATAATTAATTAATTAAATAAATAAATAAAATACTTTTTAGGTGTTTAAAATAGGTCTGGGGGTCCGATAAATTTCAGAAAAATTACCCTAAGTCCACTTTTTCATTTTACACCCAAAAATATTATTTTCATAATATTTAAATATCATTTATTATCATTTAAAAATCATTGGATAATTAAAATCCTGTTTAAATTACAGAAAAATCCCAGAAAATTCCAGAAAATTGTGAAAAATTCAGTTTTTAAAATTTTGAAAAAAATCAGGGGATTTACAATCTACCCCCCTTAAGAGGATTGCATCCTCGCAATCAAGGAATAATCGGTCAACAGAGATGGCACGGTCGCAGGTATCGTTCGAAAACACATCACGAGATACTTTAGGGAAATACCGTTTCCCTAAAATAAAAGTTATACACTTTCCAGAAAATCTAGTTAAAGGAAAAGATCTACAACTTTTATGAAAACCAGGTTGTTATTAACAAGTTGCAAATTACTAGGTTGGGGCTGAGGTCACGAACCAATAGGCACGAACTATAACAAGACTAAAAACGGATAACTACGAATCACTTACTCGCATCAGCGTCCTGCACAGTCATCGCGTAAGCTTGCCCTCGTCCTTGAGGTAGATTCCTCTGCTGCTGCTGAGCTTGCTGGTAGGGTGCTGCTCGAGGCACTGGTGGAGTTTGCTGGTTCGCCCTTGGTGCTCCTTCTCTACGCTCAGGGCAGTCTCTCACTGCATGCTGTTTGGATCCGCAGCCTAAGCATAGTCCGAGTTTACGTCTACACTCTTTCTCGACATGGCCTATCTTGCCGCAGTGGTAACAAGTAGGAAGGTAGAAGGCTTTTGGTGCTGCTCTTGGTGGCGGGCTTATTTGTTGACGCTTTGCAGACTTCTCTGGTGCTGCTCTGGTTGGTGCGGATGTGGAGGGCCTCTTCAGACTGGTCTCTCTCTTGGTGACGCCCTCCATGCGTCGAGCCGCAGCAAGTACGTCCGAGTATGATGTTGGTGCGACGGACCCAATTAGTTTCTGCAGCTCAATGTTCAGTCCGTCGAAGAATTTCTCGGCCTTCTCTTCCTCTGTCGGGATCAGGGTGGGGGCGAAGCGGCTCAGACGAATAAATTCTGCGTTGTATTCTTCCACCGTCATAGAGTCCTGAGTGAGGCGATTGAACCTGTCCCGCAATTCTGATCGAGCGATGGCAGGAATGTAAATCTCCTGGAAGAGTCTGGAGAACTCCTCCCAAGTGACTCGGTCTGGTCCGAGTCGCGTCTCCTCGGATAGCCACCAGTGATGAGCATTATCCGTCAATTGCATTCGGACGACAGTCATCCAGCGTTCCCGTGGAAGCTCCGCTGCTTCAAGTTGATGCCGTATGGTGGTGAGCCACTCATGAACTTCTGTGGGCTCCTCTTTGCCAGAAAATGTGCGGGGCTTCAGTTGACGGAAGTCAGTGATAGAGCCCGTCGAAGGCCGTCGAGCTGGTAGGTTGGCCTGCTCCAGTGTAGTTACGATGCTGCTCCTCAAGAATTCAACCTCACGACGCTGAGCCTCGTGTTGGACTTGTTGCTGGGCTTGCATCATCGTGTAGATCAGTTAGAATATCTGTTGCCCGTCAATCAGCTGTCCTTGTGGGAATACGGGCGCTGGTGGAACGAACTACGACGGAGGTGGGATATCGTTGCGCCGAAATCTGGAGGTAGGTTGACCTGCCTGCTGGATCTGTTAAGTTGATGGAACTCCTCCGTCTGGTGTCACATCATCGTCGTAGGTGACACCTGTAGCTTGTGGTATTCCGACGGAAGTCTCGTTGCATTCTTGTGGGTCCATTTCCCTGTATCAAAATAACCAATAAGAGGCGCATAGGAATCAAGGCATGATGCAAGTTCAAATTAGTTCGAATATGATACAGATATCAAAAACGATTCAAGCAAGTGGATGAGATCCTAAAAACTTATCCTATCTTATTGCAGGCCTGTTCGGTCCCTAAGTTGAAACCGAACAATTTAGTCGTTGACCTGCATGGGCCACCACAAAAACCATGTCACGCCCCAGTCCAAAAATGTCGAGGGACAGGGCACGTGGCAATGGCCAGCAACACGCACCGATGGACAACCCAATTTAATGGATCCATCAGGGCATGCTTAAGCTGTAGTCTAGCTGTGAAATGTTACAAGTCTCAGGTAATTCTAATCTCATCCATCAAATAAACACAGATTAATTTCCAGAAATAATGTAATAAAAATAATTAAGCAGTATCAAATAAGATTATCTCGGGAAATAATCCGAGAATTTGTCTGTTACATTCAGAGGAAATAGACAGGAAATAAATGCTGAAAATGGAAATACTGTGCAGATGAAGTTGGTGCTCAGGAGAAATCTTCGGCCAATATCTCGTTCTCTGTTCCGGGTTCTGCTCCAAGGAGTGCTCCTGTACCGTACACCTCGGGGTAGTTCTCCTCAACTATACCTGGGGACATAGTCCATTCCAGGTCCTCAGGGGACATAACAAGGTACAGAAAATAGAAGCCAAAATATATGCAGTGCAATAATAATGAAACAGCAGGGTAAATATGTAAACCAGCTAGTGATATGCAAGTGAGAGTTTTAGTCATACTCAGGCTGAGACCACTACAGGATCAGTGTCGAAGAAACTATAGCAGTATTTTCTCGAAGGGCCCGTAAGGTACCAAAGCTCTGTATCAGAGTCTAAGGCACCGCGAGATAACAGTATTTATATTATAATATATTCAGCCTTGATATGATAATACTCTCCCCACCCCATGTAATCTCACGTCACAGTTCCAGAAATATCAGGTACAAGTCACGCAAGTTTGAACTAATGCAATGAGTCAGGATAGAATCTAAGCAGGTAAACTGTATATGTCATGAATATGTAACCTATACGGAATTACCAGGTATATCTCAGGCAATTCCGTCACATGAATAGTGTCAGGTGTCCTGGGTTGAGCAGTTAAACAAGTTTTTATATGAATCTACAGGAAATCAAGTAAAATACTATAACCAGAAATATCTAAGAATTGGCAAACTTTACTTGCCCACTGATGTATAACTAGTCAAGAAAAGTAAGTAGCAAAGCTGCAAGTTTTGGCAAGGTACACTTGCCTGCGGTTCCGGTTCCAATTGCTGCTCTGTCTTCAGCTGAAATTGCAGGCGGTACTCTGGTTGCTGAAATAAACATCACCATCAGATCCAGAAAATATCAATCAGCTAGAAACGCCTGTCCTTGAGTCCAATTTGGAGACAAGGGCAGAAACGACAGTTTTGGGTCAAAACGGGGTCCGCATGTGGGCCCACTTTGCACCGAAAAATGTGTCTAGGTCAAAGGTCTCCAAATTTACCAAACTTAGTGTCAACAGGTCAGAAACGATGATACGAACCCAACGGAACTTTCAGAATTGAATTTCGATGAGCCGATCACAAAATCGCCCGTCGAACGGGGCCTGTGGGGCCCACGACACGCGATTTCGTCAACGTTCTCAGAATCGAACCAAACTTAACCCACAGGACCAGCGTATTGCTACGAGTCCGATGGCGTAAGTTTCATCTTGATCCGACATGTGCACCCAAAGTTAGGGTGTATTCCAGAAAGTACGGATACGAGGCGATGTCTGCGGATACGCGTTGATCCCGGTGTGCACGCACACCCGAATCAGCTTCTGCGAAATCTCACATGTCCATATCGACGACGCGCACTTTTTTGTGAAGACCGTGCGCGACCAAGTTATCCCGTTTGGCGGGGCGTACTCGGTTCCGGGGTGAAACAGGGTCTGGTTTTTCCTGTTTTTGGATCGCGGTGTGCAATCACCACAGGACGCGATACCCCGAGCGGTTTGTCCGGTCACCGAGAGGGTCATAAAGGCTTCGCAGAGCAATTTGCAGAATCGAACAAAAAGTTATAAGTACCTGAAGGGGACCCGAAAAACCCGAACTCGATCGTGTCCGGCACGTGTCCGACACGTGTCAGATTCGGGAATAAAATTAGGGTTAGGGTTTGGAGATTCCTCGCCGGAGCTGGGCGGAGGGCGGCCGGGGTAACGTCGTCGGGCTCGGGGGCACGCGGCGAAGGGCGGCGCGGAGTGGCTGGGGGCTCGTCGGCGGCGTCTCAGGGTGGCCGGAGGCGGAGCTGCTGCTGTGCGTTGCTGTTGCTGTCGTCGACGGCGCTCGACGGTAGAGAGGACGGTGGCTGACGGAGGAGGAGGGCCGGGCAACGTCGGGGTCTGCACGGCGGGGCGTCACGGCGCTGCGGCGGTGGGCGAGGTGGCTGACGGTGGGGGAGATCGGAGAAGGAGGAGGATGGGGGGATTAAATAGGTTGGCCGGGGGGGGGGTGAGGGGGCCGAGACGGGCGCGGAGAGGGGGTGGACGTGGCGGCGTGGGCGGGCGGAGCGCCGGGCGGAGCGGGCGGCGGCGCCGGAAGCGGAGGGGGACTCGGTCGTGGGGAGGGACGGGGGCGCCGGGTCGGGTCGGGTTCGGGCGGGCGGATCCGACCCGACCCGCTAGGGCGTTGGGCCGGGTTGGGGCTGGACTCGGTGGGCCGGGTCCAGCAGGCCGCAGGCTGGGCTGGGTTTTAAAGAAAAATATATAATAATAATAATAATAATAATAATTAATAAAATAATTAATTAATTAAATAAATAGATAAAATACTTTTTAGGTGTTTTAAAATAGGTCCGGGGGTCCGATAAATTCCAGAAAAATTACCCTAAGTCAAGTTTTTCATTTTACACCCAAAAATATTATTTCCATAATATTTTAATATCATTTATTATTATTTAAAAATCATTGGATAATTAAAATCCTGTTTAAATTACAGAAAATTCCCAGAAAATTCCAGAAAATTATGAAAAATCCAGTTTTTAAAATTTTAAAAAAAATCAGGGGGTTTACAGGAAGAGATTACGATTGATGTACCTTATGTATGAATATGAAGGATTTAACAAATTATGCCTTATTTTAATTTTGAGGACAAAATTGTTTTAAGTTTGGTAGATTGTAAACTCCCTCACCCAAAATAGGTATTGTGTATATTTTATATTAGTATATTTATTATAGATATTGAATTTATTTAGAGTATTATCTTAGTTAATTAGAAAATAATTTTTTTAGTATATTTACTTATATAAATATTTATTTAGAATTATTTTTAGGCTATTTTAGATTATTGGGATTTTTCCATAATTTTTAGTTAATTAAAAACTAGTAACACTAATTTTTGAGGACTTTAAAGAATTTATTTTATATTCAAACTTAATTAAAAATATCCCAAAATTTTATTTTAGGTTCTAAATAATAAAATATATTTTCTAGAATTTTTTGGGAATTTTTTGATTATTTTTAGCATTTATTTCGAGTTAATTATGAAAAACTGAATTAAAAACTAATTTCTGAAAAAGAAAACCCAAAAAGTAATTAATTCTGCCCAGTCAGCAAACAGGGGGCCCACCTGTCAGCCTCCAGCAGTGAACAGTGCCAGGCCCGCCTGTCAGTGACCGCTGAGTGGGTGCGAGCCGAGCCGAGCCGACCTCGAGCCGAGCCGAGACCGAGTTCGACTCGGACTCAACTGAGCCGAGCCGCATCGAACTGCGACCGTTCGATCTGGGCGGGGATGCACGGATGGCTGCCACGTGGTGCGCTGTGAGCCGCGTCTGCACTTTCTCTCTCCTATATATATATATAATAGTTTAGATATTAATTTCTAGGGTTTTTCTTCAGCCGATTTTTGGAGAATTGTCATCTAGGGTTCCTTCATCTTCCAGAAGCCATTGCGCATAGCTCCGGACTCCAAACGAGGCCTAGTTTTTTTTGTTAGAACGATAATGAGGTTAGATTTCTGATTATATAAATTGATTTTCTAAATTATTAGTATTAAATTCTGGAAAATTTGTAGAGCACAGCATGTCCGAAAATAGACGTATTTTGATGTTTTCGCAATTTCGGGAGAACCCGGAACCAGAATCACGAACCGTTTAAAGTTTCGGAAAGCTAATGTCGAGATAATCGACATATATTTTTCCCAGAATTTATTTCTAAGTATTTACATACTGTTAATTCTGTAGAACTTCTAGTTTAGAATTTAACTATCGGTGCACAATACAAAATTTGTATGTGCCATAATTCCCAAACGAATTTGAATTCGGACGAGCCGTAAATTCTAGTATGTTTTTGATGCTGAAATCTATAGGAAATCATGCATAAAAGTCAAGTTTGTATTGGTTAACTTTTTGGTCAACAGATCGCCTCGATTTGCGTGCCATGAGTCTCGAGTTGATAAAATTCAATTTTTTGGAAAAAATTTTAGGAATTAACATAAAAATTAGAATAATAAGATTAAAATAGTATTTTAGAGTAATTATTCCAGAATTAAATAAATTAAAATAAATTATTTTTTGACGTGATAAATTTGTAATACATAGGCTATTTGGACTGTGACTTGGACTCTGATTCATACCAGCAGCAGGACCCCAGGCAAGATACCTTGCCAAATTGTTTACAGTACTTTGCATGCTATTTATATTTCTTTTTATTTATTTCATTTCTGTATAGTTCTTGCATGTGTAGTTTTTCTCCAGTCATTACTATGTATTAGATATGTTGACACACACATGGCACCTAGTATCATGGGAGGACAATCATTAGGCGTATGGGCTTTTAACTACTCTGGTAAACCGTAGTATATAGTTTGCACTACGGGCGTGTGTCGCGCTGGTCGCTACCCCAGAGGTATGTCGATTTCTGTAGAGTCGCGCTGGTCGCTACCCCAGAGGTATGTCAATTTCTGATGTTCTAGACGGATGTGTGAGTTGTGAGGCTTAGATCGAGTAGACTACCCTTGCCCATACGTCAAAAAGTTGTCCTCATTTGCATTCATATAGATTGTCTTGTATAGCGTACTTATTTATTTTCAAACCATATGCATGTTTACTGTATTCAAATTGGCTCGTATTTTCTGTATCTTGTTACGTCCCTCTAAGGAACTGCTCCGCTGCCAGGTGTATCTGTTCTTGAGTATTTGCAGGAGCACAGATTTTGATGGTTGTATATGCTTAGTGGATGTCTTCTCTTCGAGCCGTGATCGATAGTTGGTATACTTATATTGGGTTTTATTGTGTTGTACTTATATTGTATTTACCTTTCCTATTCGAGTTGGTAGTAGATTTGTTTCCATCCAACTATCATCCTAGATACTTCTTATTGAGATCTAGTTTCATCGATACTGTTTATTTATTTCTATATGATTTTGGTGGATGAGATTTAGATTTTACCCTGTGACTTGTATTACAGTTATACCACTTGTGGATTTGATATTCATATTACAGCGTACGTGTGGATTTGGTTTCCATATATTAGAGTTGCCATATCCATGCGGCTGGCATGCTTACGTGTCCTAGTCCTACGTATTTTTGGGACTGGGGCGTGACATATAGATAGATAGATAGATAGATTAGAGTTATATATATAGTTAGTTATATATTCACGAGTTGTGTATTGTGTTTGTGTATATGTATATATAGTTATGTAGCTATATGCCTATGTGTATGTATATATATATATAGTTAGTTAGATATATATATATATATATATCTATATGTATAGATATATATACATATATATATATATATATGAGTATGGGTATATGGGTATATGTGTGTATGTGTGGATATGTATATATATAGGTACGTAGGTGTATATATATGTGTGTTAGGTATATATCTATATTCATAGATAGTTAGCTAGAGGGGTAGTTAGTGAGTTATTGGAGGATATCTCAATACCTTGAGATATCAAGGTATCTCAATACCTTGAGATACCCGAGGTATTGAGTATCGAGCGGGTTTTTGAGCAATTGCCTAGGAATATGTTTAGAGTTATTTTTATATGTATATGTGTATATATTTACGCGTGCTAACATAGGTTTTAGCGGGTTTAGGTCGAGGTATTGGATACCGAGGGTATCCCGGTATCTCGAGGAGGCGAGTTTGAAGGTCTACTAGCTTAATGAGCTAGTTTGACCTAAAATTTTAGGGGCACCCTAGTTGGACCTAGCGTTGACCATAATTGTCCTCGTTGACCGTAAAAGTCAACATTTGACCTAGTTTTGACCTAGAGTTGACTTTTTAGACCCCGGGTTGACTTTTTGACCCAAATTTTACCGGTTTGACCCGTTTGACCTAGAATACACCTAGAACCTTATTTTTAGTTATTTTATATCAGTTTAACTCTTTAGAACCTCATTTAATCTTGCTTTTCACAATAGGTTCTTGCAACGCCAGTCCGGATCTCGATCCTCATCAGTTGCTCAGGACGTCAGGCGAGTACCTACCTCTGATCATTTTTATTTCATGATAGCATTTATATCACCTGTTCTAGAACTGTAATACTTAATTCTGACACATTGTTTCATGAGCTGGTACTAGTGGATCCCGTCATGAGATGCTATCCCCCTTACCGTGTTCAGCGGGTACTCTATCACGTGTATTTTATCATGTGCTTCGGGTATTGATTCTCATGTGCTATCATGTGCTTCTTGTGCTCTCGCCTTCATGTGCATGAGCTATTTATCATGTATGTAGCGTGTCATGGTTGGATCCAAGAGTATTAGTGGGGGAGGAGAGTTGGTTATGTGATCAAAGCCAAACAGTATTTATGTGTATGTCGGTTATGCAACTCACGCATAATGGAGTTATCATAGTTTATTCATGTGCAACCTAAGCCGATCACATAACAAACTTGTGCTCAAGGCACTTAGCTAGTATTCCTGTTTTCTCACATGCAGCTACTTCTCTATTACTTGTATTATTCTCCAGTTTTACATTACAGCTACTTTATCTGCTTAACCATGTATTTATTTTCCTGTGCATCTTGTATACTTTTCTATTGCTAGTCATATACACCTTACCATGTATTTGGAGTAGCTTTCAGAGTTATGTACTTTGCTCCAGTCCTGATTGGATCCAGAGGATCCTGAGGATTATTGCCCGACATTCTACGGGCCGAGCGTCGAGGGGTGTTGTGACCCGGAGACTGAGGAGGAGCCCATCGAGAAGACGCCGTTAGCGCCCTAGTTAGCTAGGTGGGTTTCCCTGGGTTGTTCCCAGTTGATATTTTAGATGACTGTATTATTATTTTGTCGCTTCTGTGATATTGTAGACTTGGATTGTATTTTGGATATTGTATTGCTCTCTTTGGTTCTTGTTTCTTTGTAATATCTTATCGTGTTTTTACTCTTCCCTTAGTTATTGTGATTGAGGCATATATATATTGCGTGGTTGTCCTCCTTTTGGAGAGGTTATATTGATAGGTTTTGTGAGTTATAGATTGTTGACCTAGAACGAATATTTACAGCGTTCTACCGCCGATTCTGCGGCGTAGGCTAGACGTACCCATGACTCATGTCCGATTTTTCGGGTGCGGGTCGTGACAACAGACCACAAGAGCTTGAAGTATGTATTTACACAAAAAAAGCTCAACGTGAGGCAGCAGCGATGGTTGGAGTTGATGAAAGACTTCAATATTTCTTTGCAGTACCATCCAGGAAAGGCCAACGTAGTCGCGGATGCTTTGAGCATGTATCCCATGGCTATGTGCTTGACGAAAGACAGACATTTATTGGCTGATCTTGACAGTTTGGACAATAAGGTATTAGTTTCTGGAGTTGCGACACTGATGTGGGGACTTCAGGTACAGTTAGAGCTGATAGACTGGGTCAGAGCTGGACAGTATAAAGATGAGTCTCTGAGGAGCATCAGAGCACAGGAACAGATGGGGCTGGCAGAGGACTTCATCGTCACAGATGATAGATCATTGCGGTACGGTACCAGATTGTGTATACCGAGAGAAGCATTGTGCGAGAAGATTCTGCAGAAGGTGCATTGTTCTCAGTACTCTATGCATCCAAGTGCCAACAAGATGTATAGAGACATGAGAGAGCATGTATGGTGGTATGGTATGAAGCAGGAGGTAGCTAACTTCGTATCCATATGCTTAGTTTGCCAGCAGGTAAAGACGGAGAGACAGAGGCCAGGTGGATTGCTTCAGCCTTTATCCATTCCGGAGTGGAAATGGGAGCATGTGACCATGGATTTTGTATCAGGACTTCCGTATTCTCCAGGAGGTAAAGATGTAATTTGGGTCATCATGGACAGGTTGACCAAATCAGCCCACTTTCTGCCATTCAAAGTGGGTACATCTACGGAGAAGCTCGCGGAGATATATGTGCACCAGATAGTCAAATTATACGGTATTCCAGTGAGCATAGTCTCGGATCGGGATAGTAGCTTCATGTCCCACTTCTGGAGGAGTTTGCAGGCTAGCTTGGGTACTCAGCTCAAGTTCAGTACCGCATATCACCCTCAGAATGACGGACAGTCGGAGAGGACTATTCAGACTCTCGAGGACATGCTATGCACCTATGTTTTGGATCTTGGAGGTTCTTGGGAGGATCACCTTTACTTGGTAGAGTTTTTATACAACAACAGCTACCAAGCCAGTATTGAGATGTCACCATTTGAGGCATTATATGGACGGAGATGCCGCACTCCATTATCCTAGGATGATGTTGGTGAGAGAGCTTTATTAGGACCATATATGGTAGTGGATGCAGTCGAGAAGGTGAAGCTTATCAGGGATAGACTTCGAGTGGCGCATGATAGACAACGGCATTGGGCCGATAGCCACCAGAGACCTTTGGAGTTTGAGGTATAGATTTTATTTTTTATTTCTTATGATTGATTACTGTTTGGTTAGAGTGTTAAGGATGTGTTTCGTGCTAGTTTTACGGTCTGATTTTCTTGAAGATTTCTCCGACACGTAGCACGATTCGTTTCGGTGGAGGCGAAAAGCTTACTCTTCGATTCATCGGACCTTTCAGTATTCTTGAGAGGGTCGATAGAGTTGCTTACAGACTAGACTTACCACCTGCATTAGAGGGAGTGCACAACGTGTTTCACATATCACAGCTGAGATGGTACGTGGCAGATCCCAGTCATGTGTTGAATAACTCGGAGATAGAGGTGGGCCCTACTCTTAGATATCCAAAGCAGCAAGTAGAGATTCTGGATCAGAGAGAGAAGGTACTGAGGAACCAGACGATTCCTTTGGTGCGCATCGCATGGAGGTATCACTCGCTAGGAGAGAGTACCTGGGAGCGAGAGGCCGAGATGCGCGAGCAATATCCATATCTGTTCGAGCCGTGAGGTATAATTCTTTCTTGCATTGTATCATTTCATTTTGGTAGTTAGTTCTTCCTTAATTTCGAGGATGAAAATTTTCTAAGGTGGGTAGGATTGTCACCCTCACATTTTTATTTAAGAGTAGTTTGGTAATTGACATGGGTATTTTAAATTTATGATTTATTTGTATTTAATATTGTGCATTGGTAAATATTTAATTATTGTATTATTTATTGATTGTTAGTTGTAGATTTATTTTAGACTTGATTAGTAGACCTAACTAATTTATTAGTTGCATGAACCCAATATTTTATACTAGTTTAGGTTGAGCCCATGAATTAGGCCCATGGATTAGGAGGTTGGATTAATTAGTGAAACCATTAGACTAGAACCTTCCCACCCTAATTAATTTCTTTATGAGAGGCCCCAAGGGGTGTTATGGACATTTCACATGGCTTGGGGAAGGGGGTATATGGCCGGCCACCGTTAGGAGGAGAGATAGTATCTCTCTCATTTCATTTCCCATTCCAATTAGATCTAGTTTTTTTTCTTTCCAATTTTCTTCATTCCCTCATCAATTCTCCACCAATTTCTTCACAATTTTCTTTCCTATTTCTCATTGTAGACTTTTACATCAAGGATCTACAAGAAGGAAGCAAGGAGCAACAAAGAGAAGGCCAAGATCTACAAGGAGAGGAGCTACATTTTAATTTGAAGATTTTTATTAGGAATCCATCTCCCAATTGGTACATTTCAGTTTTTTCTCTTCTAGTAGACTCTAAATATTAGATTTAACCATAAGAAACCAACGCACATGCATAGGCTACCCATAGGAATTGGTTTTAGATTCATAGGAGACCTATGATGGAAGTTAATGCGCATTTTGGTATCAATTTTGGAAGAATTCTAAGATTAGCACATGTGGGGTTTGTCAATTAGTCTAATAGATCAAATTGACATATGATTGATTGTTTGTGACTAGTGTCGTATCCATAATTGGGTACGTGTAGGCCGTATCTCGTCAATTTGGCGATACAGGTTAATTTTGGGAGTTTTCCTTCGACACAGGGACTTGTGCATATCACATCGTGACACGGACACGTAGTTGATCTAATTACTATACATATTATTCATATTTAGTATATTAGACTTGTTCGTGTCCTCTGGGATGCGTTTGGTTGTGTGTTGGAGCCGTACCGTAAGTGTATCATAGAATAAGTGTGATACGAGTGTGGTGCACTCCACGTGTTTGGTCTTGGTCCTCATTCCTATGTGTGCTTGTGTGTGTGTGTATATGTATATATGTGTGTGTGTGTGTGTTTGTTTGTATATATATATATATATATATGTGTGTGTGTGTGTGTGTGTGTGTGTGTGTGTATGTGTGTGTGTGTGTGTATTAGTGTTTATATGTATATTTATGTGTATGTTTGTGTTTATGTGTGAGAGTATATATATATCTATACATATATAGATTGAGATGCAAATAGTTTGAGATACCTTTATATATATATCTATATGTGCGTATATATATTGATAGTAGTTATCTATATATGTGTAGATATTAATTCATATAGATAGATTGTATATATAGATTAATATAGAGAGGTGTGT
Organism: Iris macrosiphon; assembly: GCA_036927795.1. Classification (NCBI taxonomy): domain Eukaryota; kingdom Viridiplantae; phylum Streptophyta; class Magnoliopsida; order Asparagales; family Iridaceae; genus Iris; species Iris macrosiphon. Next base: position 69,664 of record JAYESA010000296.1, read on the forward strand.
ATATGTATAAGTGTTTATGTGGCTGTGGGTGTGTGTCAGTGAGTGAGAGAGTTAGCAGTGGCAGCAAGGAGGAGGGCTACTCGAGCAAGGAGTGCTCGAGCACACATGCACAATAGCAGTGAACAGGGTATCAGTGCTCGAGGAAAAGAAGAGCAATGTGCAGTCAACTACAGGATGTGCAGTCGGGCACAGTGCAGCATCACCTGCAGTTCAGTCAACTAGAGGCCAGCTCAGTTTCAGCACAGGTACTACAATGACCATTCAATGCACAACAACTTGGGAAGAGCAGTCATGTGCAGTGCATGGTGCATCAATCAACTGAGAGCAGTCAGACACTGTGCATTGCACAACAACTGTGCAGTCTCAACTCATTGCACAGCTTCAGCAAAGGGGGGAGCTGAAATAGAGAGTTCAGCATTAGTAGTTTCAGAAAAAGGAGCAGCATCCTTATACACTGCTCTGGGCAGTAATATTCAGTCAGTGCACAGCCAAACCACTGCTCAGTGAGAGTATCAGGAGGTATCAGCTAAGTATCAGTATTTCAGTATCCTTTCAGTACAGTTAGTCAAGGTATTTTGGTTTATGGGTAGTTAGCTAATAGTTAGTTTAGTGTTCAGGTGTAGATGTTAGTTGGTTTAGTTATTAGGTGTTAGTTTAGTATACTTATTTATGTAGATATTTAGCTAAATATCTATAGTATTTATGTAGATATGTAGTATTAAATATAGTTAGTTAGAAATGTAATATATTAGTATATTGTATTGTTAGTAGATAAATATGTATGTTAGAGTAAGTATATATGTTAGTAGTTAATATATATTGATATAGTTAGTATGTAGAGTGTTAGCTATATTCAATAGGTTTTGAATTACCTTGGGATACCAAGGTAATATCAAGGTAAGGGGTCGATACCAAGGTTTTGGGTTTGGATATCGAGATAGGTTGTGATACGCATTGGTGCAAGGCCAAGGTATCCTATTTCATTTGATTGTTATAGTATTATGTATATTGACTTGAATATATATCTAAACTACTATTTTCCTATAGAAAACTTGCGTATCTTAGGATACGGCTTTTTGGAGTGTCTTTTAGTATCCTAGATTAGATAGTATAGTTTAGTTTCATAGTGCTTTGATTTAGTATCCTAGTGTTAGACTCTTGCAACCTAGAATTAATCGATTTGACCTAAAAATGACTTTATGACTTAGAATTGCATCATATTAACTTATTTTTATTTTTGAACCTAGTATTGATGCAACATACCATATATAGGTCTTTGTGACACCAGCTTGGGCATCGAGAGATATACTTTGCTTAGGACTTCAAGCGAGTATATTTCTCTAATAGTTTTCAATTCATAATAGTGTATATATGCATGTTCTAGAATTGTATACTTGATTCCGACACAGTGATTTTACGGACTTGTACTACATGGATCCCGTCAGGAGATGTTATCCCCTACCGTGTTCAACCGGTACTCGTATACATATATTTTATCGTGTATATTGGGTATTAATTTATATTTCGTGTTCATACACTGCTCGTATTCAGTGTGCTTATTCGTGTACACCCACTGCTCGTGTTCAGTAGTTATTATATTCGTGTACACCTACTGCTCGTGTTCAATGGTCATATTTGTGTTTGTAGCGTATCGTGATTGGATCCATCGGCATTAGTTGGGGATAGGATTGTAGGAGTTGATTATGTGATCAAAGTCCCATTGTTCATCGTGTACATTCTGATTACATACCTCACTTATAATTATCTTACCTTATTGATCATGTTCACCCAAACCGATCACATAATGAACTTATATTCTGAGGCACATTAGTTAGATTACAATTATTTCATCATATTGCTGATATTCATATTGTTGTTCTATATTCTCGTACATTACCTGTATACCTATTGTTCATTCATTCATATATTTAGTGATCTTGTATTTCATTTCTATTATCTGTTTTATGTGCTCGATTATGTTATTGAAACTTCTTTCAGAGGTATGTACTTTGCTCCAATCCTGACTGGATATATTTTTCCAGATGATTGGCTTATAGAGCAGTGTCCCACATTCTACGGGCCGCAGGACGATGTACCTATAGAGGATACTCCTATAGACCAGGAGGACTTAGTTGCAGAGCCCGATGAGGTCTAGTTTATTTGTGTTGGCATGTATTAGACTATTATATTTGTTGAGATTCATAGTTTGTATATTATTTCAGATTGTGGATTGTATCTTATTCTTTTCTTCGCTATTCCATTCATGTTCTATCTTCCTTAGTTTGTTTTGTGATTGAGATTAGTTATACTTGTGAGATACCATATTGTTCCTCCGTTTGGAGTTGAGATGATTGTCAGGTATCATATTATATTGTTGATATGTTAGATAGTTAGAAATAACCAAGACAGCGTTCTGCCGTCGATGCTGCAGCGTAGGCTGGGCATAACCACGTACTCGTGCCCGAATATCCGGGTGTGGGTCATGACACTATGCGTCTCTCTTCTTTTGGACGCATACCTACTGACTGACTCGGCACAATTTTTCTTACTTTTGTCTTTTCTACTGTCACTTTTATCACATGTCACATCAGTCACTTTTCTGACTTGGCTTGAGTTGTATTTATTGTTTGTCACATCACACATTTTCTGAAGAGTGGACTTGGCTCTGCTCATGTGGCCTTGACCTCATGCGGCCTTGAACTTATGCGACCTGTTGGTTCATGCGGCCCGTTTGGTCATGCAGCCAACTGACTCATGCGTCAACTATTCCCATGCGTCCACGTTGATACCTGTTTGGTTTAATATTTCTTTTTGATTAAATAATTGTGATACTATGTGTTAACTTAGAAATAAATTATTTGACCCAGATGTGACCACGTGCTAAATGACTAAGCACCTGGTATGAGCCTGTAGATATGGCCCTACATATACTTACATGCTGATTTGGCTACTTTTCCTGGATTACCTTATTATACGTTGGACATAATAAGGGGCATAGTTCAACTCGAGGGAGGGTCTGCAATCCCGGTCCTTGTTTGGTTTAAGGATTATGGATCTGATCTGGAGGGGTTCCGCACTACACTTATTTTATCTATCGATATAATAAAGTGACAACTTATTATGACCATTATTTTCTTGTCCTATCCTGAATAACTTGCTACTTAATAGCTTGTCCACAACCTTGATACTAGAACTCGTTCCTGCCCTGACTATTATATCCGTGCTGATACACTTGATCGCACCAAGAGTGCTACTTGATATATAGTGAGCCATCATGCCATATACACTTGCTACGTGATATATGTAATTATTTTATTGCACGAATCTGGTAGTTGGACAGTGACTTTAGTCATGGCTAGATAGTATTGATTGTTGCATCCCACTTGGGTGAATCCAGATTTAACTTTAAGAGAGAATGTGGATTCGTATCAAGAGTGCTCATACTTAAAGTACAACATTTAGGAATGAATGTTCATGTGACCACGACATGAGACTCTAAATCACCTAGGGTTAACTAGGCAACTTAATTTGTAGAGCATTGGGAGGGAACGATATCTCGAGATCGTGCATGTCGAACCACCCTAAGTTAGTTGGAGTCAAGGCTGGCCACCACGGATACTGTATATCATCTGCACTAGTGGAGTGCAGTATCTGACTTATTTATAAGCCGAGCCAGTGTCTTTCCTATAGAAAGCCTAGAACTGCTACTGATAATTAAATTAGCTCAGGGCTCTTATAAGGGACTAGTGCATTATATAGTCTTGCTTATATATCATTGGTTCAGCCAGCCCTGCTCGATTATAGCACGATCTGAGGATACTTATATATTGCATTATTAGGATAAACCAGAGATCATATATCAAGCCGTAAAAAATGTTTGGCCGTTAATCTGTTTTAATTAGAGAAGTGGACCGTTGCAGCATGGAAGTTTAACTCATGTCCTTGTTTGGTTGTTAAGTTGTGTTATTGTATTACAACGGGACACAGATCGAAGCTACTTATTATCACTATATTATTTTACTTAATGTTGTATCCATGCTTGTGTATTGTGCCTTCTGTTGAGTGGAATTAGGGACATAGACTATCGTGGCATGATAATTTAACTCATGTCCTTGTTTGGTTGTTGGGTTGTACTATTGTGTTACGATAGCCTGTAGACTGAAACTATGATGTAGAGTTATTCTAGCTTGACCATAATCAAGGGACATATTTTATCTTGATGTGATGTAGCACTTCCGTCCTTGTTTGGTGAAGGAGTGTAGTATCATGTCATGTTTGGGATATATGTCATTGATTGTTGGTTTAAGCATATCATGCTATAGAACTGGTTTTGTTTCTTCATTTCGTGCTTCTTTTATGGTACTTGCAATTTAGGGTCAGACCCCACTAGTTTTGTATGGCCAGGTTTAGAGTCAGCACCGGAGGATCAAGCATATCGTCCCTTACCGATGGCACGCACCAGAAGGATGGTTGCTGAGAGACACGAGCGGGTTCCTTCATTTACTGATCGTCTTTTATAAACTATAATCTTTTGGCATTTAGGCAACCGACACCTGTTAGCCGAATAATCTGGACACTAGTTTCCAACATGACTGTAATATATTCAGACTGCAGTTGACTAATTGTCATGTATACTTTTGATTGTGTATCTGACATATCACTTGTATTTGCTAGATCTCTAGAATATTCTGATGCAGCATTGGGGACACCTTACTGCTTATTCTATAATATTTTATGTTATTACTACTTGTTTAAATGATTGAGATATAGAAGTTTCTTGACCCTAGAAGACTTGATTGTCGTATGCACTCCCTTATCTCTAGACAACCTTAACACATTGTGGGTTGCTTTGGTATTCCGCAAGGTGTGGTTGGCTGAGTCATTCTTCCGCTCTCCAGTATTCTGGATCTGGGGCGTGACATTAGGCCTAAAGCTTAGCTTCAGTACCCCATCGGGTATGGACTTGCCTGCTAACTTAGTTTGTCGCGACGGCTATATTTGCATCAGAGGAAGAAAATTGTCACTCGATGCGATAGTTTTAGACATCAGGGATACGACATCATTCTGAAGATGGATTGGCTCGGTACTTGTTCAGCTACCATTGATTATACGAAATAGAAAGTCGTGTTTCGTCTACCTGACGAGATCGAATTCTGTTACGCACGCATTCTATCGTCGAGAGCGTCGAATGCCTGCATAGTTATTTCTGCAATGTCTGCTCGACAGATGATATATTCTGGCTGTAAAGGGTACTTGGCATCCGTTCGAGACACTCAGCGAGATTATGCAAACGTAGAGTCTACTTCCGTTGTGACAAAATTTCCTAATGTGTTTTCGGAAGAGTTGTCCAGAATGCCGTCCGACCGAGAAATAGAGTTCACTATAGATATATTTCCAGTTACTTGGCCAATTTCTAAAGCTCCATATCGAATGGCCCCTGCCGAACTGAAGTAGCTAAAGGTCTAACTATAAGAACTGCTTGATCGTGGGTACATCCAACCGAGTGTATCTCCAAGGGGCGCACCAGTGCTATTTGTGAAGAAAAAAGATGGTTCGATGCGGCTCTGCATAGACTACCATAAGTTGAATAAATCCACCATCCGAAACAAGTACCCCTTTTCAGAATCGATGACCTCTTCGATAAACTGTAAGACGCATCGATATTCTCTAAAATTAATCTTCGTTCGGGCTACCACCAACTGAAGATCAAGCCAGATGACGTACCGAAGTCAGCCTTTCGTACTCGCTATGGCCACTATGAATTCTTAGTTATGGCATTTGGATTGACCAATACCCATGCCGCCTTCATGGATTTGATGAATCGTGTGTTCCGGTCGTGCCTTGAGAAGTTTGTAGTAGTATTCATTGATGACATCTTGGTGTATTCAAGGACCAAAGAGGAACATGAGGAGCACTTGCGGACCCTATTTCAGACTCTTTGGGACAACAAGCTATACACAAAACTGAGTAAGTACGAGTTTTGGCTAAGCAGTGTTTCTTTTCTCAGGCATATCATTTTTGCGGAAGGCATCTTAGTCGATCCAAAGAAATTTGAAGCAATTGTCGAGTGGAAGCAACCTGTATCATTCAGTAAAATTTGAAGCTTTCTCGGGTTAGCGACCTACTATAGATGGTTCATGAAAGACTTTTCTAAAAATGCTTCGCCCTTGACTCGCCTCACTTAGAAAGGAGTCGCATTTGAGTGGTCTGCTGACTGTGAGGCTTCATTTCAGGAATTAAAGCAGTGTCTCATCTCTACTCCGATACTTGCACCGCCGAACGAGAATATGGGATTCCAAATTATTAGCGACGCCTCAGGCCAGGGCTTGGGAGCTGTGCTCATGCAAAAAAACAAGGTGGTAGCTTTTGCTTTAAGACAATTGAAGCCACGCGAGCGCAACTATCCGACACATGATCTAGAACTCACGACAATCGTGTTTGCACTAAAGTTGTGGCGAAACTACCTTTATGGTGTGGCTTGCCAAATTTTTACTGATCACCAGAGCCTCAAGTATCTTTTCACTCAGTTGGACCTAAACCTACGACAAAGGCGTTGGCTAGAACTAGTCAAAGACTACGACTTGTCGATCAACTATACTCTAGGCAAAGGGAATGTTGTAGCGGACTTGCTGAGTTAAATATTTGCAGGATCTCTATCCGTCAACCACAGGCTACAAAAAGAATTAGAGAGTAGAGGTATTGAGCTGCGAATTCAATATCGAGGCGAACCGATTGGGGATCACTAGCTCAGTTACTCCTTGAACCAAACCTGATAGAAATGGTCAAGTCCGCTCAGATGAACAACCCATTCTTGTTGAAGATGCGCGAGCAGATTTTAGCAGGAAAGGCGACTGACTTTATAGTGGATGAAAGAGGAACGTTGCGGGTAAGAGGAAGACTATGCGTGCCTAACGATGCAGAACTCAGAAAGGAGATCCTCATGGAAGCTCACTATGCGGCTTATGTATCACATCTAGGAAGTACAAAGATGTATCAGGACCTCCACACAATCTTCTGGTGGCACGACATAAAGAAAGATGTGGCGCTCTTCGTGTCATAATGGTTGTCTTATCAGAGAGTAAAGGCCGAGCACCAGAGACCGGGCGGAGAGATACAAAACCTTGCTATCCTGGAGTGGAAATAGGACCATATCATGATGGACTTTATTGTTGGCGTGCCAAAGATGCAATAGGAAAATGATACCATCTCGGTCATCGTCGACCGATTAAATAAGTCAGCGCACTTCATTTCCATCAAAGTTACTTGGAGCATCGATCGCCTGGCTCAGATATACCTTGATGAGATAGTTCGACTACATGACGTGCCAGTGCCTATTATTTCAGATTAGAACAGAAGGTTCTTATCGCATTTCTGGGAAAGCCTTCAGTCAGCTATGGGAACCAAGTTAAAGTTCAGTTCAGTGTACAATCCTTAAACCGACGGCCAAATAGAGCCGGTGAACCAGGTCCTTGAAGATATGCTACGCCTCTGTTCGATCGACTCAAAATCAAATTGGGACGTCCATCTACCATTGGCAGAATTTGCATACAACAATAGTTACTAGTCCCGTATTCAGATGGCTCTGTACAAGGCTTTGTATGGGAGAAAGTGTTGATCGCCTATCTGTTGGGATAAAGTTGGCGAGCGACAAATCCTCGGCCCAGAGCTAGTAGAGCAGACTGTTCAAAAGGTTCGGTTGATACGAGAGCGATTAAAGGTGGCACAAAGCAGACAGAGAAGTTATACGGATATCCACATACGACCCCTTAAATTTACAGCTGGTGATCACGTGTTTCTCAAGGTCATGCCGATGCGAGGAGTTATGAGATTTGGAGTAAATGGGAAGCTAAGTCCTCGATTTGTTGGTCCGTTTGAGATTCTCAGGCGAGTTATCCTAGTTGCATATCAAATTTTCGTACCACCGAGCCTATCTGATGTGCATGATGTCTTTTACGTGTCAAAGCTGCAAAAGTATGTGCATAATCCGAGTCACGTGGTATAGTTTGGTCAGTTGGGTTTGCAAGCAGACTTGTCCTATATAGAGGAACCTGTGCAGATCATCGATCGAAAGGATAAGCAGCTCTAAAATCATTTTGTCCCGCTTGTGCGCGTACTCTGGCGGAACCACGCAGTCGAGGAGTCGACTTGGGAACTCGAATCAGACATGAAAGAAAAGTTTCCCTCATTGTTTTCTTAGGGGTAGGTTCTATTCCTAAGTTTTGAGGACAAATTTTTTTATTAGTTGGTTAAGATGTAGTGCTCCGTCCCCCCTGTTCGGGGAGCGCGACTAAGAAATACTTGGTATCATCGAGATAGATTGAGTCAAGATTCTTTCCTCGTTATGGATTGGTTTCTTCGGAATCAAGTCCCACATTCAGCGAATCATGCCTTGAGGAAGGACTCGGCAACAGAGTCACGAGGGGCCTTTCCGTTGAGCTGGTTTCTTTGCCCGTTCTCGATGCTGCTTGGTTGCTTTCTTGTTGGTTTTGTGACTTGCATTTTCTTGAATGATTTTGATGGATTTTATTGTCTTCGTTCGTTGAACTTCGTATTTTTTATCGAACTGTTGGAGACCGAGGCAGGAGATATTGATCATCTGTTGGAGCGTGCAGGTGATCGTGTAGGCGACGCTTGAGCGGAGTCTTGAAGATCTCCCATTTCTCTCTCCCGATTCTCCAACTTGTAAGTGGCCTTACCTTCGATTAGCTCCCTTATTCCAAGTCTTCACTCTTAATAATCTGACTCGTTTGTGCGTTCCGATCAACGAACCATAATAATAATAACCAATTCAAGATAATAAGAAGTAAACTTGGAACACTTATGCTTGTCATACCACTTCACCGCATGATCTTATCGTTGCGTGCTTGTCCGCTGTCTATATATCTATTTTATCATTTTAGTTGTAGTTAGAACTTATTTATCTATAACTATCTCAATGTGTAGTATATAAATTGGAATATGATCGCTTGAGCAGGTAGACTATGCCATCGTACTGTGCCTAAGTATTTATGTTCCATCCTATTGTTTTGAATTGCTTGGTTTGATAACTTAGTATAGAGACGTCTTATGGTCATGGACAACTTGTGCATAAGGTATAAGAGTTCCTGCGAATCGTCACCGGGGTACCGGACTGCTTCGTCCTATGCAGAACATTTTGGTAGCTGCGCTAGTATCTCGCACAGGTAAGACTGGATGGCTCATAGCGGGGCTCGCTACCGGCGCTACCACCATCGCGGTCTACTCAGACTACAGTCCAAAATGGCTCTCAAAGCTAGTGACCCATATGTATATTTAAATTGTGCAAGCTAACTATGTCTTCATGGCAGGAAAGGTCATGGTAAGTTATGTATAGGATGTTCAGACGGGCAGGTAAAGTCACTAAATGTTGGCATATTTATTTCGGTTATTTTATATCTATTGCATGCTGTAACTTGTATTAAAGCAACATAGAAAGACCACAACAATAAATTATATGCTTCACATGAATTTTGTGTCAATTTGGTTAGTTGGGTTAGCTCACCCTCACCGGTACTTTTCAAAGTACATACCCTCGTTGTAGCAGGTTTTCCGAGCCAAGGCGACGCGACAAGGAACTGAAGCTTCTTCTTTCCCCGAGTAGTCCATAACCCGGTGCACTCCATTCGTATCTTTTGAAGCTTGTACAAATCATCCAGAGCTCGTGCACCCATCTTATGCAGCTCCAAGGCAAGACGATTGCTTCGTCCGAAGGTATCTATTATCTTTTAAAGTTTTAGTATGGGATGTAATCTTTAGAACGACTATCTCATTTTGCGTCCCTCTTGTAAGCCTGCGTGGTACCCCTTTACTTTGAGTCAAGAGTTTGTAAAAAAGATTTATATTATCAATAAAAAGAACTTTTCTTCGTGTCAATGTGTGTTCTTTAGCTTCCGCACTCTGCTGTTGTGTTTATATATATATATATATATATATATATATATATATATATATATATATATATATATATATATATATATATATATATATATATATATATATATATATATATATATATATATCATTATGTTAGGCCTTGTGCGAGCAAGCCTTACGCTCTCACGGTATCATGCCTGGGGGACAAATAACGATTCTACAGAATCGGAACGTAACACTCATAGTCGCTAAGTCATCGGAAGTCCGTCGCTAATATACATATTATTGCAAAAAAAACTTTCACCACCAGATATCCTACAATATATGATTTATATAAAACCTATTAAGTACTAAAAATATATCAACCACCCAACGCAACCCGTTGTAGAATTTTAGTCCAATTAGACTAATAACAACACAAATGCACGCTAGAAACACACACGAGACATAATTCAGAAAAGAAAACACAAATAAACAACATAAATACAAGTCCAAATAAAATAATCAAAGTACATAAACAACGTCCACAAGTTACGGCCACGACAACAAGAATAAACAATATCCACAAGTTCGCGATTACTACAACACAAATAAATATCAAATATAAAGAAAATTACCGATCTGGCGGTGTTCCCTGGTCACACATACACTCGAGGACCTCCGAAGGAATTTTATTCACTAATTCAGATAGTAGTGAACTTAAAGCCTCCGACGGCAATAAACTTAAAAGCCTCATCACTGCGCCAACAAATAGAATAGGGCCAGAAGCAGCAACGGGAGGAGTAGAGGCACCAGAAGAACCAGATGTCATGGTGCCATGGACAACAATGGGAGAAGCACGAACACCGGAAGAACCATGCACCATGGAGGCCTGCATGCTGCTGATCGACTCCTGCATATCCATCAATGTGGCCTGTAATGTGGTCATCGCCGTAACAATTTGCTCTATCCTATCAGGTTGTGTCGTAGCAGAATACTTCAGTGATGGAGGTCTCGAGTATACCGACATCTACGACACTAAGGAACCGGTACCTTAGACGCGTCCGTATTTCCCTCTTCCGCCAGTGGCATGTACAACAAGGTCGTTCGTTCGAACGACCATAGAAGAGGACGTGGTGGCGGGCGAAGACTCAGCGACACTCTCTTCCACCCCATCCTGAGTGGCCCGAGTGGCGCTCTCAGTCTGCAGAGACTGGAACACAGCCCATCCAATGACCCTTACTTAATTTCCTAATGAATTTTACCTTGTAGTATAAAATCTAATACCTCATATTATTCTAACTTATAATATAAATTAAAATACTTACAGAAGTCTTGATGGCCTTCTCATCCACGTAGCTCCCGTCCTTCCTCCTCTCATGCGTATACTCAAAACATCGATAAAACTGATACTAGAGGGATCTTCCCCCTCATTCACCAACTTTTTGCTTGTGTACGAAACATTAAGAAAATATATTAGCTTGATAATTAATGTTATTGAACTATGTAATAAAAATATTTAAGTACTTCGAGTTATCTTACCAGATTTTGATGGTGCATAGCAATGAGGATCGATCCAACAGTATGTAGACTCCCACGAGATCACACCTTCTTCCCTTGCTCGAATCTCTTCTTGAACTCAGGAGTATCGAGCTCCTTTTGTATCTTCTCCCAAAAATTATCACAGATCCAAGGTTTCTTGCCCTTTCCAGCATTTATCCTATTTTGCAAATCATCATTTGTATCCCGCATCTTCTTGCTACAGGCGTCGTGATATGTCATCATGATCTCCGTATCGCGATGCTCGGGCCACCAGTAGATTTTTTGACATATAAATTCAATTAAAAATTAATATAAATAGATAAAAAATAATTAATAAATCGAATAACATAAAAGTTCAAATATACCTTCATCTGGTCAAGTCATATATACTGCATGTCGGACGACACATCGGAGAATCTAAGATAGGGGCTGTGGTAGTCCCCCTAATAATTTTCCTAAGTGCTGGAGTAGTATTGTACGAAAAAACCTACATAGAAATAACAACAGGTTATTTAGTTGAATAAATAAATAAAACATATGAAATTAACTACATTATATGAAATATATGAAATTACTTACAGCTCTTTGGTCGCGGGCCAAAGCTCCTTTCTGAACTGCCCCTTCGGTCTCTTTAGTTGTGTCGGAGGACCACCCGGTCGGGGGATATACCGACCACTAACATCATACTCTAAGTCCGGATACTTCGGGGCCCATCGTACATCTGTCGGAGTATCTGGTGGACGAATTGACGATGGGGTGCCGAGATTTGCATCAGATGATGACGGAAGCATAGATGCTGATAATGGAGTGTCGGGGTATACGACAAATGGCGGAGTGTTTGTGCCTGTAGCCGATGGCAGATTAAAAGTGCCTACGACCGACGAGGGGTATCGGGATTATGTGATAGAGGGGATAATCCATCATCGGGTAGTATAAGATCACGACAACCTCGATCATGTCCACGATCACGACCATTGCGATTACGACCATGACCATCAGCCATCTATGATCACGATTCACATATATAGACATCTAATAAATAGAACTAAGCAACATAATAGACATCTAATAAATAGAACTAAGCAATAAAACAACTATGAAAACTGAGAGAGAAGTATTTTCAGTAGGAGATAGAAGTATTTTTAGTAACAAAATCAAACATACCTTCACATCGAACTGATCAGACGAATTTTTTTCCATAGTTGGTAGGTCATGTCTGAATTATGTCGAAAGTGTCACGACCCGCACCCGAATATTCGGGCACGAGTATGTGGGTACGTCCAACCTACGCCGCAACATCGGCGGTAGAACGCTGTCTGGGTCAACTCTACTATCTAAATATCCCAAATAATATATATATATATATATATATATATATATATATATATATATATATATATATGGTACCTGTCAATCATCTCAACTCCAAACGGAGGAACAATATGATATCTGATAAATGTAAACTATACTCAATCATAATGCAAACTAGAAAAGATAAAGCACGAGATGGAATAACGAAAGAAAGAGTCACAAAACATCCACAAAACTGAAATAATATATACATGCCAATAATCTTAATAAAAGTCTAATACAAGTCAAACAATAATCTAAACCTCCTCAGGATTTGGTACTAAGTCCTCCTGCTATAAATGAGTATCCTCTAATGGAACACCGTCCTGCAGTCCGTAGTATGTAGGACACTGGTCTATGAGCCAGTCATCTGAAAAATATATCCAGTCAGGATTGGAGCGAAGTACATACCTCTGAAAGCAGTTTCAAATACATAATCGAGAATATATAACAGATAATAGAAAAGAATACAAGATAACTAAACAACAGAATAAAATGAACTAGAGTGAACAGATAATGTACTAGAAAGAAGGACATACAATAGAATATTTGCAATATAATAGAAATAACTGAAATCTAGTGAATGTTTCATGGAATACAAGTTCATTATGTGATCGGTTTAGGTTGAACACGAATAAAATATGGTAACTCGATTACACGTGTGGTATGTAATCGACATGTACACGAATACATGAGCAGTGTGTGAACACGAAGTACACTAAATCAATACCCAATACACACGATAAAATATATGTGAAGGAGTACTCGCTGAACACGGTAAGGGATAACATCTCCTAGCAGGATCCATGTAGTACCAGTCCGTGAAACCACTGTGTCGGAATTAAGTATACAGTTCTAGAACATGAGATATATACACTATTATAAAATAAAAACTAATAGATAAATATACTCGCCTGAGGTCATGAGCAAGGTATGTCTCTCGATGCCCAAGCTGGTGTCACATAGACCTATAAATGGTATATTACATTAGTACAAGTTTTTGGAATAAAAATAAGTTAAACTAGTTCAATTCTAGGTCATAAAACTATTTCTAATTCAAAATAGTCAAACTAGGTCAACTCTAGGTCAAACTAGTCAAATTTGGTCAAACTAACTATTTCTAGGTTGTATGAGTCTATCTCTAGGATATTGGGTCCATACACTATGTAACTAGGCTATACTAGCTATGTTAGGATACTAAGATACCGACAAAATACCGTATCATAAGATACGCAAGTAATTAGATATAAAATTACTATAATATATATATACAAGACAAAATATATAGTACTCCTAGCCAAACTAATGCTGAGTGGATCCCTTGGCTTTGAACCAAATGTGGTGTCACACCACCTACACACCCATCTTGATATACAAACTCAATACCTTGAGTATAAACTAATACCTTGATATTACCTTGATATCACAAGGTAATACAATATCTAACATTAGCTAACTAACCAACATACCTCACTATACACTAAAATGCACTAAAACTTATAACAATACTATACCAACTAACATGACTAACATACCCATCGGATATTCAATACCCATACCCAAGATACCTCAACTCTCATTACCTTGGTGTAACTCAAGGTAAACTAGAAATAATACTAACAAATGCTAACTAGTAGTATATATATATATATATATATATATATATATATATATATATATATATACACTTAACTCACTAACAATATATACAAAACTAACTATCAATATAAACTAACTTAGCTTATTAACTAGCTTAACTTAACTTATCTACAACTTAATTTCTAAGAACTCAAACTATTGCTGCTTATTGCTACTGCTTCTGCTTCTCGCTGCTGCTGCTGCTGCAGCTTGCTGCTGCTTCTTGGCCGGCTTCTGCTGCTGCTTCTCGGCCTGCTTCTTATCACTGTTTATGCTTATAACTTCCCCCTCTAGCTCACATGCACACATCTAATACACATATACACTCACTTATATATATATATATATATATATATATATATATATATGTTACCACATACCTACACTAATGATGCACATGCACTCTCCTATTCTTCTATGACCACCAACACATCAAAATAAAATATAGAACATACACATAATTATATATATATATATATATATATATATATCATATAACAATTATAATTATAATACTCTAATAGCTATAACCAAGGTAAATTGAATTAAAATGCAAGGAAACAAACACGTGGAGTGCACCGCACCCGTATCACACTCAATCTATGATACACTTGCGATACGACTCCACCACACCACCAAACGTATCCCGAAGGACACGAGCAAGTCCAAAATTACAATTAGAAGCAACACGAAGTGTTAGCTATTCGTCTACGTGCCCGTGTCAAAATATGACATGTTCAAACTCCCGTATCAGAATAAAACCCCCAAATCAATCCGTATTGCCAAATTGTCGGGATACGGCCTACTCGTATCCAATTATGGACACGACACTAGTCACACACAATCAAACATATGTCATTTTGGTCTAATTGACCTATTGACAAATACAAGACATGTCAATCTCCGAATTCCCCCAAAATTGACACAAAATACCTCATAACTTTCTCCATAGGCCTCCTATGAACCTAATTCCAATTTCTATGGGTAGCCTTAGTATATGGGAGGGTTCCTAATGATTAAATTATAGATTTAGAATTTAATTAGAGAGAAAAAACTGAATTGTACCTATTGGGAGATGGATTCCCAATAAAATCTCCAAATTTAGTGTCAAGAGCCTTCAACTTGTAGATCCTTGCCCCTCCTTGTAGATCCTTGCTTCCTCCTTATAGATCCTTACTTTATCCTTGTTCTAATAGCCTCCAATGATGAATAGGGAAGGAATTGGGAAAAAATTTGGGTAGGGATTGATGTATGGATGAAGGAATTTGGAAGAGAGAAATTCTAGATCTAGATTTGGAAAGAAAATTGAAGAGAAAAAGTCTCTCTCCACGCCTAATGTAGCCGGCCTCTACCCCCTTCTCCAAGCTACTATGAAATATCCACAATACCCCTTGGGGCTTGTCATGAAGGAATTAATTAAGGAGGGAATGTTCTAATCCAATTGGTTTAACTAATTAATTTATCCTCCTAATGAATGGGCTTACTATTGGGCTCAATTCTAACTAGAATTAAATGTTGGTCCATGGATCTAATCTAAACTAGTTAGGTCCACTAACACAAGTCCAAAATAAAATCTAACATCTAATAATAAATAAATAATACAATAAATAAATATTCAACATGTACAATATTTAATTAATTATGAAATGACTAAAATATTCTTTTCTAGAAAATGTGGTAGTGACAGATAGGAATCGTATCGACATAAATCTAATTTAACCCATCAACTATGGAGAACTTTTTTTGATGTTCTGTTCAATATGAAGATCTGTGTCACCTGTTGATAAGTTTTTGCATTCTCCACCATCTCCATGAAAGTTACAACATCGATATTTGTTCAATATGATGCCTTTTCGTATAGTATCAACATGAATTCGGATATTGATGGCTCAGAACACTACCCAAAATTTATTCTAGCATACATTAGTGTGAATCATCTAAGTTATGTACATCAATGTAGTATATGTTCTTATCAAATATAGTATATGAAGGATATAACAGAATTAAGATGAACCTATATAATGTAATGCTAAGACATCAGCTCACAATATAAAATATAGTGATGGGTTGTGGTATCGTCATTGTCGAGGGGAGGGACATATAAGGGGGAGGGGCATATTGAGAGGAGGATCATGTCATCTCGAGGGATTATCTCTCCTTCTTATTGAAGTCAGCCCCCAAGGTCGTAAAGACCAATTATAAAATTTCTTCGGACATAGTCGACGATTCTATGTGTATGCAAAGAGAGTAAATTTATTCAGATATTTATTTTTGTTCCATTGCAAAATAGGGTCCTAATTTTTCAATGGGAGATAAACTTCGATTAGGATTCAAGCATATACCGATTGTCGCCTTTCCCAAAATGATACGGTAACATTGATTTCAGATAACAGCAAGAACACCACCACCAAATATCCTTCAAATATCCATTCTCTCTCTTCCTCCACATCACAACAGTAAGAACACCACCACCAACAACCAAAAAAGTAGCCACAGAAACAACACTCACACACATCGAATGCCGAAGAGAGGGTAGCACGAACGGAGCTCACTGGATAAGAGGGGACCACAGGAAGGGGTCGCTGGAGAGAGGGGACCACATGAAGGGGAACGCTGGAGAGAGGGGACCACGGGAAGGGGGTCGCTGGACAGTAGGGACCACGGGAAGGAGCTCACCGGAGAAGGAGAGGGACAGTCGAGTTAGAGAGGGGGGGGGGGGAGAGAGAGAGAGAGAGAGAGGTCGATCGAAATATTAAATTTTGATTGGCCGCCTTTTCTTTTAATTTAAGGCACAATCATAGGCGACTGACCAGTGATGTCCTAGTTCATCGTCAAAACCGAGTAGCCATCGCCAATCTGTCGTAAAGATACCACGCTATTCCCGTATAATGCGGTGACGACATAGCGACTATATGGCTGTAATACCCCATTCTGTTCAAGCGAACTTCCGATCCAAACGGCAAAAGTGCAACGTCCTGACCCGTTTTTCTCAGGCGAGAATATTCGTTTGAAGCAAAGGATATCCAGACTTGTCCCTTCAAGAGTTCGACTTAGGCTTTCAGAGGCTCACTTGGAGTATCGCTCAACCGAGGCGATTCATCGCTAAGGTGGGTGGCTACGGTGAACTTGTCTTTACTTAGCCAGCACACTTAAAATATGGAACGATATATGCTAGTCGCTCGGTGAATCATCCCCTGCATGCTAATAAGAATACAACGCACCTAGCTAAGGGAATAATCCTAACTAGTATAGCTTGTGCTAGAACATGGAAATAAAACATTGCTAATAATAAGACCCTTGCATGCTACCTTTGCCTTGTGCAACTAGACTCTGCTATGCCTCGAGTAGAACGATAAAATTATTACACTCTTCGTTATGTACTCATATATTTCTATACTGCACGACCTTAGATAATGTCGCTCGGAAAGTTCCCTTACGGTTTCATCCTTCGACTTACCTTCGGGCCTGAGCTAACGTGAATGCTTATGAATACAATGCTTGCTTGCTTATATGTTAACTTGTATTATTGCTTGACTTAATGGTTGCTACATAAAACTTATGCCACAAGCAAGTAACACTATTGCATATTGTTCATGCATCAAGTCAGCCAGAAGACTATCAAATAGTCCATCTGTGAAATTGAAACTGCAAGTATCCGGGACCGTTTGGTCACTAAGGCAGTCCCCGTACCAGGGGAAAGAATCAAGGCAAGTTGTTCATTGATCAAAATCCTATCAAGTTATATCTGAATGATAATCACATCAAGTTTACCTCTGAACCAGAATCATGTCATGTAAGTCCAGAATCATAGCTCGTGGAGCAAATGCTCGGTTTAGAACAAGAATCAAGGATTATCATGTCAGGTTATGGATATGGAATGACCCAGACTGCATGTCACGGACAACTTGGAATCAAGGAAGATCTTCGGATCTTGTTCCACGGACGGTCACTGGGGCACTGGGGTTGCTCCGATCTGGATGGAACCAACGTTTAGTCTCCTGTATCTAGACAGGATGGTCTGCAGCCACCACTGAATCTTTGTTGCTTTCCATCCTTGTTCAAGACTATAACTCGTCCTTTATGGCTTTGCCAGCGACAACTGTTCATATAGATAAGTCATTCTCGCTTAGCGGCTATTCGCATGCGAGTTATTGCATCGCATCAAGAATAATTGAACACCTGAACGATCATGGTAAAACAACATTCGTGCACAAAGAGCATTTAAATATCGTATGCAACACACATGATCATCCGAGTAACCCGTGCATCTGAAACATAGTCTCGTTCATAACACAGTGTTTGCATATGTTATTGCCCTGAATGATTATACGTGCTCGTGCTTAAATTAACTTGATTTGCCTTGGACAGGGAAGGACCAATGGTAAGTTGGTAAGTCTCGCCGTCTTTTCTCTTATGTCGCACGGCGCACTGCCACACGAGTTAGGCTATTCAATATTTGCCATAAAACTGATCCTAAGGCAATACTAGAAAGACAACTAAATAGATGACACATGGAACATTTATTACGTGTTTGGATTTGTCGAACGGGCGAGTAGCCTCCCCACTAGTGCATTCGTATACTGCTAATCCACTAGGTTGTTTGCAGGGTACGGGAGAACCTCATTCGGTGCAGGTGCCTCCTTCGTGCGTGCTAAGGCGTAGAGTTCACTCTGGAACCTTGGAGCGTTGCATCCAGAACTGAAGCACATATACAAGACATAATGTTGGAACATCGCCTGAACATCACCTATACATCATTCCACAAATGTATCCACTTGGCAGGCTTTTACTGTTTCAGAGAGAGATGCTTGAGCGACTTGTAAACTCGCTATGCGCCGCCTATAACATTGTTTATATCAATAAAGAGTTTGATTTACTTCTACTTGTGTTATTCAATGCTTATGCTATTGTCGACTTCGTGAACTTGTTACCAAATCGCCTACGCGTTTGTAATTCTGCTGTACTCGGACAATCTTAGAGACTCTGTGGCATAGACCTCTTACTGCTAGCCAATGAACCACGACCTTGCACGGGCGCGGATCACGCTCGTGCGGCATCACACCCAGATGGGTCGAAGCTATCGTCCCGCGAGAGCGCTGGCGCAGTAATTCTCGCCTAGCGGGGATGGCCGATTAGCCTGCGGAGGATCGGAGCATGACAGATTGGTATCAGAGCTTGGCTATACGCCTTTGGCATTCGTCTCAATTTTCTCAATTTTGAAAGTTCGTTCGTGGGTTATGTGCACACTCTCTCTCAATATCCCAACGGAATGTTCTACCAATGAGTCTAAATATTTTCGAAAAGTACATGTGAATGATGTGATTACTTGTATGAAATTGTAATACGATTGGCCTTTGTGCCAACCTGTGCCAGTTCCTTCGGGATTTGACTCATGCTAGAATCGCGACTTATGTGCGAACCTGAAATGCCTATACATGTTTGCCCAACTGGTTAATGCGAAATCGAATATTGTCCCGAACAGTTAGCTTTGCACACAACCTTTCGGCTAAGTTGTGTTGAGTAGCGCGCCAAGACTCTTTGGTACAAGCTAGTTGCAACGAGAATGGGATATCGTTCAGGAATAAGACAAGTCATACTTAGAACGCCAACCGATAGAAACATTCTCTGAATTATCACTTAGGCGAATATAGAGAATCGTGCTTGGATTTAAGAAATATCTCGAATGATAATTCGTATCGGAAGATAGAAATCAATTATAGTTTGCTTGGATGAATATCGAATATGGATTTAAATGGGTGACTCAATTCCGAGTGGTTTATGGATCACTTAGAAATGTTCAAACAGATTATAAGTCTCGTGCGATAGTCGGATCGAACGATTTCAATGTCTTGAACCAAATGATAAGGCTTATATTGAATCAAAATTCTTGGGAATTGGAAAAAAAATTAATATCTTGGTTAAGGAAACTTGTTGGAAACTTAGAGAATTGTACGAGCGATTCAGATTGAAATAAAATGGATCAAACTTGAATACAATATTGCTCGAATAGAACTTAGCCCAAAATGAATATTGTGGTTCGATGAAAGAGATGAACGATAATGGAGTTAGCTTGGAGTTCAGAAGAACGGTCTTGAAATCAAGTTCGAAACAGTAACTCATGAAATCAGTCCTAACGAGAACGGTTATCCCGCGGGAGCGCCGACGTGGTGATTTCACGTACGGCGGGGATGATCGAACTCAAAAGAACGTGTTCAGAGATTTTTCTAAAAAAAAAAATACAAACTCGATGAATGGAACGTATCAAAAAAAATTGAATGGACTTGGACGATTTACCAAACGGTAACATTGAAGTTGGATGATTTTACTAGACGAATTATAATCACTACATGAACGGACATGACTTGGTAAAAATATAAGGTGTCTCGATCGTGCAGAAGAAAACCATAACATTCAAACGTTCTTGTCTTGTGCGAGCGTAACTCTATGCTCGTACATGCGTTACGCCCGGTTTAGGACGATTATCCAGCGGGAGCGTTGACGTGGTGATCTCACGTCCAACGAGAGTGATTGAACTTGCGGGAGACCAGAGTGTGACAACCAATAGATCGTCTTGACTTTTGGTTCGACACGATAAGATAAATTTAGAATGCAAGTGAATCAAAAAATATTTTATGGATAAGTTAGCCTAGAACCTGTAACATCACGCTTGATGGTTTTGTGAATGGATACATAAATCAGGTTGAACAAATTAGAGTTAAACTAAAGGCATAGAATCGAATCTTGGCTTGGTGGACTAGACTTGGAATGGATTATGATTATATCAAACATACTTGGAGAGATAGACTATGCAAATCATTAGACTTGTCCTGCAACTTAGATATACTATATATTTTACTGAACAAACTTGTCCCCCGTGCAAACAAACGTGTTATTGAGAGTAGGATAATCAGTGCTCGATGTTTAGAAATCTGAGTAAAAATGAGCTTAGGTAGAACACCCCGTGCAAATAAACAATGGTTTGACCCAAGGAACTAGGGCGAGCATCGTGCAATGAATTGTACGATGAATTGCATGCTTGAACTTGTACCTATGACCTTGTGAGCTGAAGACAGACGATCCTGTGCCGAGTGATGAACCTGCAGCTATTTAGACAGTATTTATTTTATGCGTTGAGACTTATTTTGAGGTTTATTTTTAGTTATGTTGAGACTTATGTTAAGTTTAATTTGAGACTTGTGGAGACTTATTATGTTGAACAGCTAGACTGTAGTTTATCTCTATTGAGACATTGTGTTTGACTTATGTCATTATTTCTTATCTTTTATCGTGCCATTTATATTCTTATAGTTCTGTGATTGAGTATACATTATGAGATGTTGAGAGATGTTTATTTCATTGTCCTCCTTATGGAGTTGATATCATTGACAGGTTGTGAGTTATGTTAGTATATTATTGAGACCTAGACAGCGTTCTACCGCCGATGTTGCGGCATAGGCTGGACGTACCCATGCACTCGTGCCCCTATACCAGGTGCGGGTCGTGACACATTTTTAGTGGTGGCCCGTGCAGGTCAGACTTCGCAAGTTGTGGGATGTCGTGGTAGTACGACATCTTAGTTGTACTACTGCGTGCCTGCGATAGGATCTAGGATATAGCATACTAGGATGAGAGCGAATACTCAATCACAACTAGGAATATTTCCACTCTATCTATCTTGTTATCCTTATTTTCTTCTTAAATATTGCTTCCTTTAAAATTTTGTTGTCCTCCCTTGATGATATCGCATCTATTGCCTTAATTTATTCTTTTCGGTCTGTCTTCAGGATGCCGTCGAAGACAAGATCTATGAGAGTGGGAGCATCAACTTCAGAGGGGTCTGTCACCTCTCCACCTGACGGACATACATCTGGAGTTCCTCATCTCCCATCTGTTTCGAGTGTTTCCCCAGCTATGACGGAGAACCTTCCTCCTTCACCTACTCCGTTTCCCGCAGGTATGCCCATTGACGGGGCA
This sequence comes from Iris macrosiphon, assembly GCA_036927795.1. Lineage (NCBI taxonomy): Eukaryota > Viridiplantae > Streptophyta > Magnoliopsida > Asparagales > Iridaceae > Iris > Iris macrosiphon. Next base: position 92,038 of record JAYESA010000296.1, read on the forward strand.
CAGATAATTACTTTGATCCAGGGCATGGTAGATGTCCAGAGAGTGACGACAGAAGCTCATCGAGTTCAAGCTGGGGCTCAAAGAGTACAGGAAGAGGCACACCAAGCACAGACTGAACTGATGAGAGAGAGCATGGAGAATGCTCACCAGATGGCACTACAGGCAGTTGAGAGAGTTGCCCAGCAGTATCCTGGCCAGCAGCAACAGCAAAGACCAAGTACTATAGTTACTTTTAAGAGGATGATGCCTCGAGAGTTCAAATGCACCGAGGGGATACTCTACGCTGACGACTGGATAGAAGATATAGAGATGAGCCTGCGATTGGCCCAGATTTCGGAGAGCTTACAGATAGAGGCGGCCGATAGTCAGATGTTCGATATTGCACTCACGTGGTATCGCACAGAGCCGAGACTTACTGCACAAGGACATACTTGGGAGACCTTCAAAGCACTTTTCAAGGAGAAGTTCTTTTCCGACGTGGCCCTAGAAACTTTGGAGAGTCAGTTTCATGACTTGGTCTAAAGAACCATGTTGGTCGACGAGTACGCCACAAAATTCTGTCGATTGAGCTGTTTTGCATCGTCTATGATTCGGGACCTAGGAGATCGAGCATGAAAGTTTAGAAAGGGGCTGACGAGAGAGATTAGGTCGTGCACTTCTGGTCGTCGTATCGCTACCTTTGGGGATATCTTGATGGATGCCCAGATTGCAGAAGAGGATCTGGATCTCAGGCCTAAGAGGAGTCACAATATTTTTGGAGATACGAGTGGTAGCACGGGATCGGCCAAGCGTTCCCATATTCAGCAGTAGCCAAGGACGTTTCAGTATAACTACCAGCAGCACCAGGCACCGGTTCGTGTTCAGCAGGATCAACAGACTTGTCAATTCTGTAAGAAGCCAGGTCACCTTTGGGAGAGCTGTAGATTGAGGCTAGGACTTTGTTTGCGCTGTGGCGATGCGGGACATCGAATGAGGGATTGTCCTCTAGCTCCTTATCTTTCTGGACAATGCACAACTCCAAATTATAGAGATCCAGTTAGGCCACCTGTGGAACCGCAGATTGCTTAGCACCCGCGGGGGTAGCCACCCCAATAGGGCAAAGTATTTGCGATGATGGTCGAGGAGATCGATACTGCAGGTGATGTGTTAGCAGGTTCTGTTCTTTTCTTTCCTTCTGTTCCTTTCTATTTGATTGGTTGATTGATTCCTTAGTACCATAGCTTGTATCAGTAATTTTTTTATTAGAATATAGTTAGTAGTACACCTTGACAGAGACTGAAATACCATGACATAAGAGACCATAACCATACATATTTTTCGCTCTCTAGATTGCATGTTGTATGACTGTAGGTAGAATTTTCTTAGACCTTGATTGTAGGGGGTTTGACCGTAGTGAAGAATTGATGAAGAAGTTATAACTTAACAGAGAGAGACAAGGTGCCTTAAATTTCGAGGATAAATATTAAATTAAATAAAGAGTTGAGAATTTAACATGACAGAATTGACAATTTTTGTTAAATCATAGGTTTTATGAAGATTATGATACGATTGAAATTGTCATTAAAATTTGAGGAATTTAAGAAGATTATCATTATATTTATTGGACTGCAAGATATAAATTTATATTTGAATGTAGTATTTGAAGATTTCATAAGTATTACATCATCGAGTATTGTGTGAAAAAAGAAATCGAGGAATAAGATCATTAATGGATTAGTGTTTGAATTCAAATTTTTGGGATAATATTTTAGATTTTATAATGTGCATTGATTGAATATAAATTAGAGGATTGAATATTAAATTTTTGAGTATTTATATATGAACTTAAATTTTTTGAGGAGATTGCGATAAAAATGGAATATAATTTTAAACTTGAAGATTTTCAGGAATATGTTACCTATAGAATTTTGAAAGTTTGTGAAATAACAATATGGATTTACTTCATGATTATGTGGGTTGATGAATTTAAACTTTGATGGTAAGAAAAATAAATAAATACAACTATGGAGGATCTTAAACTTCGAGGACGAAATTTTTCTAAGGAGGGTAGACTTGTCACAACCACATTCTAAAGATAGGGGTATTTTTGTCATTTTATATATTATAGGTATTGTGTGTATTTATTTATTTTAATTGCATGACATGTATATATATATATATATATATATATATATATATATATATATATATATATATATATATAGTATTCTTTAATGCATGAGTTAGTAGACTAGACCTAGAAACCCACTAGTTGAACGTCTGACCGAAATATAGGATTATGGATTTAATTTATATTATTCGGGATTAAATGTTGAGGATTATAATTATTATTGTGATTTTATTTAATTGTTACGCCTTACCGTTGCTTCGATATTTGGAGCGGTACACTAGCTTTTGTCCTCCAACAAATTTCACACCCTTGTCCTAGACGTGCCCGCCTTTCATTCTGACCTTTGTGTAACTCATGAAAATGCTCTCTTGTGCTTCATTTTAGTCGCACAATATTCATCGCGGACGTTTATTTTAAATTCTATAAATCCAACTTTGTATCTTTGTGCGTTCTAATCGAAATTGGAAACACAATCTTGACCTATTTTGTGCAACCCAAATTATGACAATATTCTATTCTAAGTCCTCTATGTCCATGACACTTGTGTCCCGTCTAATTTTAGCCCTACGTACTTCTAATTAATTTTAGAACACCTATTGCATTAATTTTAATTAAATTAATGTAAGGACCCAAATTAAACTAAAACCCATATTTGTACAATTTTCTAATTGTTGGGCACTTTTATGCAAGGTGCATTAAGGTGTCCACATCATTGGATACAACACATGTAGAAACCTATTTTTCTTTTATTTTCCTTCATGTGAATTTTCTCCATAAATTTTTGGAGTGTGTAACACTCAACATCAACCCACATTGAAACTTGGTCCTCTATTTTCAAACAATGTAATCCTAACCCTCTATTTTGAATCAAACCAAATCCTAGCCCTTTGAAATACCTACATGACTAGCCAAGGCCCAATCCCAAAGAGGGTGTTGACAAAGTCCAATTTTCTAGTTCAAAACTCAACCCAAAATTCTATATATATATTTAGATTTTTCCCTTTCTATTTATACCTAAAACCATCCCTAACCCATACACAACCGACCCCCTCCCCCATCTTCCGGTTCACCTCTCCTCCTTCCCTGTTCAGCCTCGCCGGAGCCGCTGACCGCCGGAGTAGCACCCGACCGCCACCCATCAACACCAGAGTCGTTCTCTTCCCGCCGACTGCACCAGAACCCGACCGCCTGCATCATCTCCTCCGCACAGTCCCCCCGCTGACAGACTTCCCCGCGGCTACCCGAACTCACCGGAGATAGATCCTCCTCACCTCCGTCGTTCTCCACCTCTCCCTCTCTTCTCCTCCATCTCCTCCACGCTGAGCCGCCTGCATCCCGACCTCGCCGACCGCCTGGGCCGACTTCCCTCCCGCTGAGCCGATCTCCTCCGCCTGAACCGAGCAGCCGGAGACCGCTGCACCCCCCGCCTGAACGCCGCCACACCGGAGCCTCCCCTCGACCCACCTGTCATCTTCTCCCCCATCCCATCATCGCCTGAAGTCGACGAAACCACGGTCACCATCTTCTTCAACCCCGTCGGATCGTCCTGTCCCTCGTCATCTCCTTCATCTCCCCCGTCGACGAACCGCCAGCACCACGATTCTCCCCTCCGGTTGACTGAACACCCACCGCAACAGAACTTCCCGGCCCGCTGAACGTACTTCCCAACCGTCTCTACCTCCCTATACCTCGACCACCACCTCTCCTCCCTGTTCCCTTCCTCCCTCGACCGAGCAGCCTACCGATCGCCTAAAACTGACCTTGACCATCGCTGAACCTGCACCGCTGAACGCTGCCAGACCCCACGACGATGAACCTGACCTCCTTCTCCTCGACGAACAGCAGCAACTCGATGACTCGTCGATAGTGTACACCTGAATCCGACCCCACTGCCATTCACCTGAGCTTCTCCTCGACGGACATACCTCCTCCCTCGACGACGCGGCCGAGCATCACCTGAATAGTAGCAGCAGGAGCATCCCACCTTGAAGTCGAACACCCTCGTTCCCACGCGCACAGGTTCGAATTATACTTTCATGTTGTGTACGTGTATACGTATGATGGCGATTAGAATCTAGCGTATTTCCATGACGTATTCATTAGATGTTGATTGCTAGGTTATGCAATTTAAATCCAACTTGTACGCGTACGCGTATAGTGTTCAGTTTGGTATATTTATATATATATATTTAGTATATGTATATTATTCCTATTTGGTATGCATATAATTATTGGTTGTTATATACATATATATAAATGGTATATATGTATATTGTAGATAATTAAATTCTAATACCAGTTTTGACTATATATATGTATTTATGCGGTGTGGCCATAAATATGAGTAGTAGGTATCCCGTGTCTACATTTGACTGTATATATATATATATATATATATATATATATATATATATATATATATATATATATATATATATATATATATGACCCTAGTATAATTACGGATGCCCTATATTTGCACATGACCATGTGGCCCTGAGTATTAGTAATCTGTCTGCCTTGTGTACATTGACGTACTGGCAAGACATGTGTAGTTTGACTGTCTGATTGTACCTCAATTGAGGATGCGACACCCGTGCAATTAGACGAACACTTGACCCTAGTTGACCAGTGTCACCCTAGTGTAGCTGTTGAGTTCAGCATAATTATATTGTGTGTGCTAGTGTAATGACTGATGCTGTATTGTGTTATATTATATGTATATAGGGCCATTGGATTGTTCTACGAGACTTCAGGAGCAGGACATTGGTATTGCCAGCTAAGGACCCCAGGCGAGTACATTCTCTGATAGTTTTTTGTTTATGATATCCTCTATGTTCATTATATTTAGTGTAGATATCCATGTTTCTTGACACGATGGTTACACTGATTGGTATCTCCGGATCTCGTCATGAGATATTATTTCTTGTATATGGTGTATCTTGTACAAGTCTTGTTTCATTGATTATCTTGTGCATATACAGACACTGATTCTCGGGGAGACTTGCTACTTTCCTAGAGAATCCCGTGCCATAGCGTACCATGGTTGGATCTACTATACCAGTCGGGGGTGGAGAGTATTTTAGTGTAGTTATGTGATCATACCCTTCATGTACAAGTATTGTTCTCATGTTAGTGTTAGTCTTACACCGCACGTATGACTAGCCAGGCCATTATTCCTGTACAAGTTCCCAAGCCGATCACATGTTAAAGCTAGTACTCACACACTTAGTCATTAGTATTCTTGTTCATTGACATATTGTTCATTCTCGTATTTATTTCCAGTATTTCCTTTATTGTGTATCTCTCGTACATATATATGCATCTTGTTTATTTACACCTATTTACTGCTACATTATTTATATCATTGATTTAGAACTGCTGTTAGAGATGTACTTTGCTCCATCCTGACTGAAAATATTTTTCCAGACTGCGACTTAGAGGACTGGTGTCCGACACATTATGGACCAGGTATAGATGCAGACTACATACCAGAGATCTTAGAGAAGACACTACCTGCAGCTATTTAGACAGTATTTATTTTATGCGTTGAGACTTATTTTAAGGTTTATTTTTAGTTATGCTGAGACTTATGTTAAGTTTAATTTGAGATTTGTGGAGACTTATTATGTTGAATAGCAAGACTGTAGTTTATCTCTATTGAGACATTGTGTTTGACTTATGTCATCATTTCTTATATTTTATCGTGCCATTTATATTCTTATAGTTCTGTGATTGAGTATACATTATGAGATGTTGAGAGATGTTTATTTCATTGTCCTCCTTATGGAGTTGATATCATTGACATGTTGTGAGTTATGTTAGTATATTATTGAGACCTAGATAACGTTCTACCGCCGATGCTGCGGCGTAGGCTGGACGTACCCACGCACTCGTGCCCCTATACTGGGTATGGGTTGTGACACCTAGGAACTAGGGCGAGCATCGTGCGATAAATTGCACGATGAATCACATGCTTGAACTTGTACCTATGACCTTGTGAGATGAACTAGCAATTAGGCAGACGATCATGTGTTGAGTGAATGAACCTGTGTTACCGACTTTACCATATTGCTTGAATAAAGCTACAGAACTGGGGCATCAAGGCTTAGGGTTAGACTTGGGAACGATAGCGTGTGCTAAAGTTTGACCCGAGCAGATGAACGCTAGTCGGTAAACCGAATAGATCGTGCTTAACGGTAGTGCAAAATGCTTGAATTGGGATGGAATAAAAAATGATATGTAATTGGATTGACCCTACCGGGAGTATCCTTGTGATTGATAAACGAACCCTTAAGATTTTTGCAAGTAGCTTGTCCGATTTCACTATCTCTAAGTTTGGTTGAATGTATTCGTTTGAGGGATGCCTTGAACATGTGCACGATCCAAGACTCAATGATATGTAAAACTCGAGTGCTAAGACTTCGCTATCGCCAAGTTGGTTGACATGCATATGTTTGAAGGACGCTTCGAATATGTGTACGATCCAGACTCGCGATATGCAGATCTCAAATGCTAGTGCAAGTGAATATCCAAACGAACAAATATAATGACTTGTATAAGTTTGCCTCAGCCTTAGATCACTATCTAAGATCGAACAAAATGTACTCCGCATTAAGCAACATATCCCACGCTAAGGCGCAAATGAGACTGACTCGGCATACACGCAACACGGCGTAAGAATCGAGTAGGAGATTGTGTTCAAATTGGATTTAGTGGTACCGGTCACTACTCTTGGGATAGATTCCATAATGCGATAGCACGGCCTACCCTTAGTAAGTCTCGAGGACGAGACTTTTTCTGAGTGATGTATGATGTAATACCCCATTCCGTTCAAGCGGACTGCCGATCCAAACGGCAAAAGTGCAACGTCCCGACCCGCTTTGCTCACGCGAGAATATTTATTTGAAGTAAAGGATATCCAGACTTGTCCCTTCAGAAGTTCGGCTTAGGCTTTCAGAGGCTCGCTCGGAGTATCGCTCAACCGAGGCGATTCATCGCTAAGGTGGGTGGCTACGGTGAACTTGTCTTTACTTAGCCAACACACTTAAAATATTGAATGATACATGCTAGTCGCTAGGTGAATCATCCTCTGTATGCTAATAAGAATACAACGCACCTAGCTAAGGAAATAATTCCAACTAGTATAGCTTGTGCTAGAATATGGAAATGAAACATTGCTAATAATCAGACCCTTGCATGCTACCTTTGTACCTTTGCCTTGTGCAACTAGACTTTGCTATGCCTCGAGTAGAACAATAAAATTATTACACTCTTCGTTGTGCACTCCTATATTGCTACACTGCACGACCCTAGATAATGTCACTCGAAAAGTTTCCTTACGGTTTCACCCCTCGGCTTACCTTCGGGCCCGAGCTAACGTGAATGCTTATGAATGCAATGCTTGCTTGCTTATATGTTAACTTGTATTATTGTCTTGACTCAATGGTTGCTACACAAAACTTATGCCACAAGCAAGTAACACTATCGCATATTGTTCATGCATCGAGTCAGCCAGAAGACTATCAAATAGTCCTTCTGTGAAATTGAACCTGCAAGTATCCGGGACTGTTTGGTCGCTAAGGCAGTCCACGCACCACGGGAATGCATCAAGGCAAGTTGTTCATTGATCAAAATCATATTAAGTTACATCTGAATGATAATCACATCAAGTTTACCTCTGAACGAGAATCATGTGATACAAGTCCAGAATCACAGCTCGTGGAGTAAATGCTCGGTTCAGAACAAGAATCAAGAATTATCATGTCAGGTTATGGATATGGAATGACCCAGACTGCGTGTCGCGGACAACTTGGAATCAAGGGGGATCTTCGGATCTTGTTCCACGGACGGTCACCGGGGAACTGGGGCCGCTCCGATCCAGATGGAACTAACGTTTAGTCTCCTGCATCTAGACAGGATTGTCTGCAGCCACCACTGAATCTTTGTTGCTTTCCATGCTTGTTCAAGACTATAACTCGTCCTTTATGGATTTGCCAACGACAATTCATATAGATAAGTCATCATCGCTTAGCGGCTATCCCCATGTGAGTCATTGCATCGCATCGAGAATAACTGAACACCTAAACGATCATGGTAAAATAACACTCGTGCACAAAGAGCATTTAAACATCGTATGCAACACACATGATCATCCGAGTAACCCGTGCATCTGAAACATAGTCTTGTTCATAACACAGTGTTTGCACATGTTATTGCCCTAAATGATTATACGTGCTCGTGCTTAAATTAACTTGATTTTCCTTGGACAGGGAAGGACCAATGGTAAGTTGGTAAGTCTCACCGTGTTTTCTCTTATGTTGCACGGCGCACTGCCACACGAGTTAGGCTATTCAATATTTGCCATGAAATTGATCCTAAGGCAATACTAGAAAGACAACTAAATAGATTGTGCACGAAACATATATTACGTGTTTGGATTTGTCGAGCGGGCGAGTAGCCTCCCCACCAGTGCATTCGTGTACTAATAATCCACCAGGTTGTTTGCAGGGTGCGGGAGAACATCGTTCTGTGCGGATGCCTCCTTCGTGCGTGCTAAGGCGTGGAGTTCACTCTGGAGCCTTGGAGCACTGCGTCCGGAACTGAAGCACATATACAAGACATAATGTTGGAACATCGCCTGAACATCGCCTATACATCATTCCACAAATGTAGCCACTTGGCACGCTTTTACTGTTTCAGATGGAGAGAGGCTTGAGCGACTTGTAAACTCGGCTATGCGCCTCCTGTAACATTGTTTATATCAATAAAGAGTTTGATTTACTTCTACTTGTGTTATTCAATGCTTCCGCTATTGTCGACTCCGTGAACTTGTTACCAAATCGCCTACGCGTTTATAATTCCGCTGCACTCGGACAATTTTAGCGACTCTGTGGCATAGACCTCTTATCGCCAGCAAATGAACCACGGCATTGCACGGGCGCGGCTCACGCTCGTGCGGCATCACGTCCAGATGGGTCGAAGCGATCGTCCTGCGGGAGCGCTGGCGCGGTGATTCTCGCCTAGCGGGGACGACCATTAGCCTGCGGGAGATCGGGGCGTGACACTGGCGACGAAATTTAAGTAAATTTCTAAACAACAGTTATTAGTGGTCAAGATGTCGCTGAGTCATCGCTATTAGGTGATGGATTTCAGCCGTCGCAAATATTCCGTTGCTAATGTTCAGTATTTTAGTAGTGATGGTACGTCGATACATCACTGATAAGCAATATTTTTGTAATGCAAGTATATAGGATGGTTTGGCATAAATATTTCTCAGTCTTAATCCAAAAATACCATATCAACAAAACAACGACATAATAACGAAAACTTTACATCACAATCAATACATGCCTTGACTTAAGCCCAATACAACAAAACGGGCATAATAAAGTACTAGTGCTAAAAACAGGAACAATATCAAAATAGAGCCACATCCCAAAGTTCATCTATGCTAATGTCTCCAAATGAAACAAAGTAAGTTGTATAAAAGACTAGAGTATCAACACCGTATTAGACTGGGAATTTGCTTTGGGTGCTTAATGGATCAAAATTATGTCATAAATTAAATTTAATATTTAATGCCATATGTTACACCTATCATTATTTTTGGTCTTTATTTTCATTCGTTTATGAACTTTAATTGTCATGTGTTAGGAAATGTATACTAGAGAGTTAGGAACTCCAATGGCCTTTATTCATAGTTCGAGACCTATATATGTACTATCTTACAATGGCAAATGAACTTCAATGAGCACACTTTTAGTTGTACTCCAAATATAGTTTGGTTTATCCTCTTCCTCATCATTTTGTGTGTTTGTAAAGCACTCCACGCTAGTAACACTATTTAACATCCGTTAGGGCAACAATGTATAGGGGAAGCTTAGCATCCATCAACGCGAGGAACACAACTCATTGTTCTACCAATCTTTGGGAGTCCGCATTGATCATTAGAAATGGACCTACGACGCTGGGAGCTTTTTACTGCAATGTCCCTCATTGCTCCAGCTAAAGTGAGCTTGGGATTGAGCCTTGTGGTTCCGTTGAATTGCTTGCAGAGTGCAGTGTGGGACTCCAAAGCTTCTTCCATCGTCAGTGGCGGAGTTCGCTTCATCTTTTCCTTCACCGCCTCTGAGCAGAGGCCGCACACCCACTTTCCGCAGAAGAAGGTCTTGATACGGCCGATGTAGGTCGAGGTGCAGTCCTCCGACATCCCGCAGCACTCGCAGTCAACCTTCTCCACTTCACTACTGTTGGTTTTAGTCGAGCTCAGGTTCAGATTAATATTGTTGAATAGCGCTCCCACCTTAGTCAAGATCGAGGTATCCGAATAGACCCTTCGAAGCACTTGTTCCTTCTACGTGCATGGAGTGAAGAAGAGAAGTTTAATCAATTTCAAAAGAGAGAGAGAGAGAGAGAGAGAGATGTAAACGAATGTTTGTTTCTTTATGTTTTCTCTAGGGCTAATTCTGATAACATTTGAAACAAAAAGTTGTATAAAAATTAAACAACACTACAAAATAAATCTCAAAAACCTAACGGTTACAACACATATGTATATTATGTAAAAGACGATAAATTCACGCAAAATAATCATTCTTCTTTCTTCAAGTACTGTATATATTTCCATGAATAATTTTTCACTCTATGGCTAATTATCGTTAGTATAGTTACCTTGGGGGAAAGGTTGCACCCTTCTTTCTCTAAGGCAATTTGTTTTGGCTGCATGGCTATGGAGGAGAAGAAAAAGGGAGGAATATCTATGTTTACTACTAACAGAACTCTTGTCATATGGTCACATCTGTTATTGGCCTTTTATAGAAGAAAATGCTCATGGTAAACAAAAGACTTTGGAGTGAGCTTTATGGCTATAGCAGTTCATGTGCTATAAACCTAGGAAATAGAAAGGGCTGTAAAAATATTCAAAAGTAAGAGTGTGTCGACAGAAGTCAAGATATCTCTAGCTTTTAATTTAGAATGCTTATCCATTTCCATTTGATGCATATGCAAATTGCTACAGTAACAGTCAGCAACCTCCACTAGGAAGAGCTCCTCCAGTTTCTAGCTACGAGGCCTAGAATGTTGGACTCGTCGAAAGAATCATAGAGGGATGAATTTAGGCTAAATAATCATTGTTCGTTCATTCTTTATTTCTTTCTTTATATATATATATATACTAGTAAATTCACGTACGCACTTAAAATTATTTTTTTCTTCTAAAATTAATATAAAATTATTTTAATATTTTAATATTTTTAAATTAAGATTTTATTATTTATAATTTTATATTTTAAGTAGAATTTGTTATATATTTGATTATATTTTAATTATAAATGGTTATGAATATATTTTTAATTTTGAGTTTTGAAACGGTTAGCTAAGTAATATTATTTAATTATAAACAAACATCTCTTGTAACTCATATTTTTTAAGGTGAGAGATATTTTTTTAGGTTGGCTGAGCTCGAATCCTTGTAGTGTTATTTATAACAAATTAACTTTTTTAAACAATTTTTTTATTAATTTAAAATAAATAAATAATTGGATGATGATATACATACAACTTAGACGGCTCACTTTTGAGCCGTTTTGAAGCCTCATTATATTATGAAGATGGAACATATATATATATATATATATATATATATATATATATATATATATATAGCAAATGGGCTTTAGCCTTGTAGTTAAGGCGGAGGCGTGCTATATATATATATATATATATATATATATATATATATATATATATATATATATATATATATATATATATATATATATATGGAAAGCGGTAATTGTATTTCATATAAATAAATCGGGATACAATATAATCACTCTAAGGCTGTGTTGCCTTCTCCCACATCACGAAAAGATCATGCTCAATATTATGTATAATATCAACACTTGACATCTCCATCCCCTCAAAAATTCTATTGTTCCTTTCCTTCCATATGTGCCAAACTAATACAGCAAGTCAGATGCGTGCTTCATTGAACCAGCCAGACACCAATCTCTTTGATCTTCTGATAGCCTCTACTATTACCTTCCATTCTTGGGTACCCTGCTACGTATTATTCAACTTCTCCTGTTGAGTTTGCCATTGCGTACACATTCCACCCCCCCTACTCCACAAGACTCTGGTGATCAATCCAGGGGTTAAGCCATAAGTCTGTGCTCTTCCCATCCTTGAAGACCCGCAATATCAGTTGCTTCAGGTGTGTGCGGTAGTGAATAATGTTCTTAAAAACAACATATTCATTATTATTAGCAGACTGCCCCAGAATTTTCTCCCCTGTAAGTACTTTTTTTCCATCCAACTATTACATAATGAACCCTTCGAAAGAAGCTTCCATGTTAATTTTATACCAGCCACGTCCCGTAGCAATCGCAATGACCTCAATCCCACTCCTCCCTCTTCTCTGGGGCGACACATAGTTTCCCACCCTATAGCATGAACACCTCATCTCCAGACAAGGTTGCCGCATATCTTCTCAATCCACTTTATATTAGCGGTTGGGAGCAAAATTATCTGTAGCCAGAAACGAGCGATAGCCGTGATGATTGAACGAACTAATTCGATGTGCCCCTCTGAAAGAGAGGCTCTGTGTGTGCCACCCTTCCACTCATCTCTGTGTATACTCAACTAAACTATGGCAATCAAGGTCTCTGGCGTAGTTGACTGTGAATGGATACCCAAATACTTGAATGGAAGCTCTCTACGTTCGATGCCCAAAATTGAAACAAGGTCATCTTTGTTAGGGCAATGAGCATTAAAGTAAGCTTGCTCTTATCCCTATTAAGATGTAATACCGTATATTATCCAAAGACCTCCATGATCGAAGCCAGCTTAGTCAGAGCTCCCCTCGATGGTTTCAAGAAAACCAACAGATCATCCGTGTATATCAAATGAGACTCATGTGGTGTCACCCTTCTATGAAGCGGAATAATCTGCTTCCTGAGAACCGCCGCATCCATGCGGCACGAGAAATACTCCATCACTATGGTAAAGGTATGGAGACAATGGTTTTCCCTGTCGCAGACCCATATTACTCTCAATAAACCCATACGGTTGCCCACTAATCAGAATAGAGAAACTCAGAGTAGTAATGCATTCGCGAACTCTTTCCATCCAAGTGTTGTCAAACCCCCATGGCAAGCATAATCTAGCATACAAATTTTCGTTTAACAGTGTCGTACACCTTCCTCGGATCTAGTTTCATACATATCCGATCCCCGCTAGGTTTATTAAAGTTTTGGATCAACTCGTGAGCTAGGAGGTTGTTGTCAGCAATATCCTTCCCCACTACCAAAATATGATAAAATAGAGACGTTTTTAGTTACGTCAAGGTAAAACATCACTAATATTAAAGATTTTAGCGACTCCAAAAGGAAACGTCGCTATAAGTCGCTGTTTGGCGACATATAGCGACGTTTAGCGACTGTAATTCAGTTTTTTAAAAGAATAGTCGCTATAAGCTTATTTAAGGTCGCTAAACGTCGCTGAATTTTATGATTTAGCGACGTTTAGCGACGTATGTAGCGACATTAGTATTTTTGATATTTAGCGACTCTTTTAGCGACATCTATAATGTCGCAAAATATATTTATTAGTGACATCATAAGTTGACTTTGCTAAACGTCGCTAAAATTTTAATATAGGTTTTGATTCCCCCCTTCTATCAAAATCTTTCCCCAATTTTTCAAAAACTCCACCCTCTCCCCCCTCTCCGGCGAACTGCACCCTCCGGCGTCCGGCGTCCCCCTCCTCCTCCTCCTCCTCTAGGTAAACCCTAACTCTCTCTCTCTCTCTCTCTCTCTCTATCACACACACACACAGAGGATACGACATAACACTGACACACACATGACACACACACGTGACAGACACAGACACAGACACGACACACACACACGTGACAAACACGGCATGACACTAATCCTAACCCGATCTCTCTCTCTCTCACAGATGTACATGACACAGACACGACACACACACACACACACACACACACACACACACACAGACACATACACGACATAGACTATCACAGAGGGTATAAACCCTAACCCTAACCCTAACCCGATCTCTCTCTCTCTCTCTCTCACACACACACACAGATGCATACGACATGACACTAACACAGACACGACACACACACACTGACACAAATATGACACAGACTGTCACAGAGGCTGTAAACCCTAACCCTAACCCTAACCTGATCCTCAAGAGACGACACATTACTACGAAGTTCTACTAAAGTAGGTTCAGTGCATGTTTGGGACTTCCCATTGGAAGGATTGTCTTGTAAGTAACTTTGGACCATGTTTTGGGTCCTTGCGGGTTTGAGGGGTCTAGGACAATCATTAAGCTTGTCCCCTTAATATTGGTCGGCCCTGGCTTCAGCCAAGTAGATTGATAAATTTATTATGGTCAAGATATTCGTCCTTAATACCCTAACCCTAACTTACGTTTTATTTATTTAGATTGAGTTAGGGGTATTTGTGATTAACCATAATAAGGAAGGTTTAGCCAGTGCTTTTTTGCGGATCGGTTAGTTCAGTTTTGAACTCTTAAATTCTTGTTAAAGTTTACAACTTGAATTAATTAACAATCAACTTGGATAGTTACATTTGGGCCAATTTGTTTAATGACTTAAGTCTTGTAAAATTTAGGTTTAGAATGATTCATATTAAAATTTGACAACAAAAAATGACTTAAGTCTTCGTAGTAATTTGAGTTATAGGCCGATACTTACAATGGATCCTCCCTAATCACCAATGCAAGGATCGTCTCTTGAGGATCCTCTACCTTATCGAAACCCAGCTCCACAACATATGCATCTATGGTGGCAGTTTCTTGACTTAAGGAGCCTTCTCTGACTTGGTGTATAGGGCTTCAAATAGCAGGCATTGTCAGTACAAACACCAGATGTAAAGGGATGAGGTTGATAAAATATTCAAGGGCATTGTGTATCAAGTTAGAGCAGTTCTTACCTTCCTAAAGAGAATCATATTGTATGTAACGATGAGTATATATGCTAGGACTAAGAGTATCAGTGCATGTACTATATTTAACGATGAGTATATACTTGAACGATATCTATTCATTTTTGCAGAAGTATCTAGAAATGTATATAAATTACTATCTGCATCATCGTTCGTGGATATACAACCGTCATCCTGATGACATGTACGGTATACGGGGTGAATATATTGATGGTGTACAGCAGTTCCTGCAGTTCGCCAAAGCGTTCCCTTAGTACATGGACGGTACCAAAATTAAGTGTCCGTGTGTGAGATGTCGCAACTTGAAATATCATCCAGAAGTGGAAGTCACAAATCATTTATACTCGAATGGTTTTATGCTGAATTACTATCAGTGGACCGCGCACGGAGAACTTGTGTCTTTAGCATCGGAGTCGAAGCCTTATGTGGAGCCGTATATGGATGTCCACGACCACGCTGCTTACGACGACGGGTGGATGACCATGGTTTTTGATGCGGCGGGGCCTAGTTTCGATCTGGACAATCATGATGCAGCTAAGAAGGCACTGAATACCGATACTGCGAAGTTCATGGAGTTGTTGGAGAATACAATGACTCCATTATATCCTGGTTGTGAAGATCATTCACCGTTGGAGGTGGTTAAAAGATTGTTGAGCATTAAGTCCAATTTTAACATATCGCAAGAATGTTATGACCGACTGATGGATTTGATTATAGAGATCTTATCAGAGGGTGCAAAGTTGCCTAAAGACTTCTACCGATCTAAGAGGATGGTAAGTTCACTTTAGATGGGATACAAGAAAATTGATGCATGTTGCAACGGGTGCATGTTGTACTACAAAGACGACAATGATGAAGATGCGTGCAGATTCTGTGGTGCTGATCGCTATAAGGCCACTGGAAGAGGAAAGTCTATTAGTTTAAAGAAGCCTACCGATTTGATGCACTACTTGCCTTTGACGCCGTGGTTGCAGAGGTTGTTTATGGTGAAGGAGACTGCAGAAAACATGAGTTGGCACAGGCGAAAATAGATCGAAAGAGTATTGGATCATCCATCCGATGGAGAAGCATGGAAGCACTTTGATCGAGAGTATCCAGATTTTGCTTCGGATTCGTGTAATGTCAGATTGGGGCTCTCCTCCGACGGTTTTACCCCATTCGGACTTTCGGGCTTCCAGTATTCGTGTTGGCATGTGATCGTCACTCCGTACAATCTACCGCCTTGGATGTGCATGAAGACTCCGTATATGTTCCTAACCGTTATTATCCAGGGTCCGAACAATCCAAAAAGGAACATCGATGTATATTTACAGCATTTGATAGATGAGTTGAATCAGCTGTGGGAAGTAGGTGCCAACACGTACGATATTTCCAGAAAGCAGAATTTTCAGATGGGGGCAGCACTTATGTGGACCATCAACGACTTTTCAGCCGATGGAATATTATCGGGATGGAGCACTCATGGTCGTCTCTCATGTCCGTATTGCATGGACCATACTAAGGTTTTTCGTTTAAAACACGGAGGCAAATCGTGCTTCTTCGATTATCATCGACAATTTTTGCCGAAGGATCATCTGTACTGGAGGAACATGAGTGATTTTCGTGTGGGTGTTATGGAGAAGGACAATCCACCGCCAAGGTGGCTCGAATACACGATATAGGAAGAGGTAAAAGATTTACCAAGTGCTATCGAAGAGCCTGCTAAGGGGTACAAGTATGACAGATTTTGTCGCACCCATAACTGGATAAAGAGAAGTATATTCTAGAATCTACCATATTGGAGCACCAATCTGATCAGACATAACCTTGATGTCATGCATATCGAGAAGAATGTGTTTGATAACATAATTAATACTGTAATGGAGGTAAAGGAAAAGACGAAAGACAATCCGAAGGCCAGATTGGACTTAGAAGAAATATGTAAACTTTGTAGGTGGATTCATGGTCTAAAATTTCCAGACGGGTACGTGTCTAACTTGAGAATATGCGTCGACCTCAAGGAGAACAAACTGGTGGGTATGAAGAGCTACGATTGTCACGTATTCATGGAGAGGTTAATTCTGATTGTATTTTAGGAATTCTTACCGCAGGTCGTTTGGGATCCATTGACAGAGCTCAGCATATTCTTCAGAGATCTTTGTTCTACTAAGTTGCTTGTCGATCGTCTAGAAAAGCAAGAGAAGGACATTGCAAAAATACTGTGCAAGCTCGAGAAAGTGTTTCCTTCTGGATTCTTCGACTCTATGGAGCATTTGCCAATTCATCTTTCTTATGAGGCACGTGTTGGTGGTCCTGTCGGTTATCGGTTGATGTACCCCTTCGAGCTGCATCTGAATCACCTAAAGAGAAAGGTGAAAAACAATGCACAGGTTGAGGGCTCTATTTGTGAAGCTTATATTCTCGAGGAGATTACAAACTTTTGCTCGACGTATTTCAAACCTCATGTTGCTACTAATAGAACGAGAGCTCCTAGAAATGATGACGGATATCAGGAATCTAATGATGCAATACTGAAAGTATTCAATGCGTCCGAAAAGCCTTCGGGGAAAATGAAGAAGAGATATTTGAATGACGATGAGCTAAGGGCTGCTGAGTTGTATATATTGCTCAATTGCGACGAGGATGAAGTGGAGAAGCTATAGGGCTAAGTAATTAATACGTCCACGTTTACGTCATCTCAATGTAATAGTATAAGCTACTATTATGCTACTAATCAGCGGTTGCTTCGTTGTTTTTCAATACATATAATGATAAGCTGAGATTGGTTAGACCCTACATAATAGACAAACAAGTAGAACAAGAAATGAGATGCCATTTTCTTTCTTGGTTGAGCGCATATGTAAGGAGCTTGGTAATTACTTTTTCTGTATGCACTTGCATAATAAATAACTTACTATCGCTACTTTGGTATTTAGGTCGATCGTCTAATAACACCCGAGACTGAATCTATTAGAACTCTAGCCAAGGGACCAATTACTGCCATCAAAATATGGCCAAGTTTATGTATGAATGGGTTTAGGTTCAAGTCAACAAATGCTATGATCAGAGACAGCTTTCTGGATCTTGATTCCACGAAAAATAGTTGTTTGTGTATCAAATCTTCGAACTACAAAGACGTCGATCCAGGCAATAATTTCTTTGGCATCTTACGAAAGATTATAGAGTTGACATATAATTATAGCACATAACCTGCTAAGATCGTGCTATTCAAGTGTGAATGGTTCGATCCGATTCAAGATCAAGATTAGAAAATTGATAAGCATGGTCTTGTGGATATAAACTACAAGCGTAGATATCAAGGCTACGAACCATTTATCTTATCAAGTCAGGCTTATCTCGTGTACTTCATAACTTATCCTAGACGGGGGACAGCGAGGTCGGATTGGTGGACAGTATGCAAGACTAAAGCTAAAAATACCTTTGACATTGAGAAAATAGCTTATCAGGAGTACGAGCTACCTCTTGTAACAAATATTATAGATGTTGACTCAACGAAAGTTACTCATTACATGACTAATAATGTAGAAGATATAGAATTATTCGAAGAGGAAGACGAAGACGAAGTAGATGAAAGTGAAGATGAGGAGGAAGAGGATGAGGAGGAAGAGGAAGGCGAACAAGATAAATTTTTTGAAGATGATTGAAAATAAAATATTTTGCATGTAGAATGTACTATATTTTACTGTAGAATGTACTATTTTGATGAAGATATGTATTATATTTTGACTGTAGAATGTACTATCCATTTAGACTTGTGACACCACTAGTTATAACATTTTGACTGTAGAATGTACTATATATTTGTGTATTTCTTTATTCATCATATGTTGTTATCGGGTATGTCAGGACGACGCGGAGCGTTCGGCAGGTCCCGAGGTAAACGGAGTGCTACTCCGGTACTTCCTACTGTTGGTTCTGGATCCTCGACGCCTAGTACTCCATTATATCGACCAGTCATATCTCCGACTACGACGATGTTACGTGGCAGCACTCCTGGGACAAGTAGTTCCAGGCCTGATAGTACTCCCTTGTCTAGCGTTCCTCCTGTTGACGGAACCATGGAGACAGATGAGCATATGGAGGAGGTCGAGCCGACGTTGTCCCAGCATCAGCTAGATCCTCCATGCGCCCCTCCGGAGGAGACGAGGACAGAGATTTGGGCCGATGGTACAAAGTAAGTCAATTAGATGGTTTAAAATCATATATATCGTGTATTTCTTTATTCAACATATATTGACTTTTTCGATAAAAATAATTATCTCTGTATAGATATTATCTCTCGTCGGTACAGAGATGCTTGGACCTCTTTCTGAGGCACAACTATGGTGGCCCTTGGATCAACTACTCTGATACTCTGGAGGAGAGAAAGGCGTTCTAGTTTGCGCACTTCAAGGTAAAAGTATATTATATCAATCATCTAATTTATGAATATTATATAACTTACTAAATTAGTTATTGTAGCTAACGTATTTCTATCCACCGTACCCGGTCGAGTTGATCGAGTAGATATTTTCTGCCGTGTAATGGCCCTGATTTTTTCAAAATTTTTAAAATTTTTTTTCAAAATTTTTTGTAATTTTTTGGAATTACAACTAAGGTATTTTGTATTTAAATAATTTTTAAATGATGTTAATTAATATTAAAATATTATAAAAATAATATTTTATGTTGTAAAATGGAAAACTAGACATAGGGTAATTTTTAGGGAATTTATTGGACCCCGGAAGCAATTTTAAAGCCCTTAAAACCAAGTTGTAATTAAACCCTAGAAATAAACCCGGTTCAATTGAACCAAACCAACCCAAACCAACCCAGACCCGGTTTAGCTGAACCGAACCTAGCCTTATCGGGTCAGGCCGGATCTAACCCGACCCGAAACCCGCAGACCCAAACCCGCACCCTAGCCTTAGCGGATCGGGCCGGATCCGCCGCCCTACCCGCTGACCCGACCCAAACCCGTTAAACCCAAATCGAAAACCTAGTCGGATTCCTACCGCCTACACTGTTTCGGCGGCCCCTATATGTATTTCCCTCCGCAGTCGAAACCCTAATCCCCGCGCCGTCCCCGATCGAGCAGCACCCCTCTTCCGCCGGAACCCTAGCTCGCTGAATCCGCCTATCTCCGCCCTCACCTCCTCCTGCTCCCCTCCGTTACCATCTCATCTCCGCCGCTCGCCTCCGTCACTCATCCCCGCCGCCTTCTTCCTCCAGATCTCCCTCCACTTCCGCCCGCAGCGCCGCTCCCTCGCCTGAACCTACCTCGACGACCTCGTTGATCCCCTAACTCATCCCAGCCGTCTCGCCATCAACCCAACTCCACCGCTCGACCACCTCCCTCGGCCCGTCCCTCTTCCTCCGCCTCGACCATCCCCTCACAACTCTGCCCTAGCCCAGCCTCGACCACCGTCCAGAACTCCCCGCTCTGCCATCAACCCAACACCACCATCGACCATCTCCTTCGACCCTTCCCCGACGAGCTCCACCGCCCTAACAGCCCTCGACTTCCTCCCCCGACTCCACCGGCATCGAACCCTCGACGAACACCACCACCCCAAAACTGTCGACCTCGCTCGACTCGATCCCCTCACAGCTCCGCCCAGCACAGTCGACCAGCTCTGCCTCACCGTTCTCCGCCCAGTCCCACGCAGCCTCGACGACACGCTGCCCTAGCCCGGACATGGCTGACCCGGACACGGCAGACTCGAGACAGGACACAAAACACTAACCCGAACACGAGAAATTCTTGTTCCACGGAGCCCTGTTCAGGTAACCCATTCTCTCTCCTCGTTATTCCATTTTTTGTTCCGTCAGTTGTGACGCGTAGACTGTGTAACCCTCTCGATGCCCATGCAACCCGCTCGGTGCGTCGCATCCTGTGGCGATCACGAGCAGCGATCCAAAAACAGGAAAATCCGCACCTTGTTTTACCCCGGAACTGAGTGCGCCCCGCCAAACGGGACGACTTGGTCGCGCGCGGTCTTGACCAAAATGTGCGCGCCGTTGATACAGACGTACGGAATTTCACAGAAGTTGATTTGGATGTGCGTGCACACCAAAATTAACACGTATCTGTCGACAACGTCCCGTATCCGTCTGTTCTGGAACACGTCGTAACTTCGTGTACACACGTTGGATCGAAACAAAACTGGCGCCATCGGACTCATAGAAATATGCTGGTCCTGTGACCCAAGTTTGGTTCGATTCTGAGAACGTTGACAAAATCGCGTATCGTGGGCCCCGCGGCTCCACTTGACGGGCGATTTTATGATCGGCTCATCGGAATCCAGTTCTGGAAGTTCCGTTGGGTTCGTATCATCGTTCCTGACTTGTTGACACTAAGTTTGACGGATTTGGAGACCTTTGACGCTAACACAGTTTTCGGTGCAAAGCGGCCCACATGTGGACCCCGCTTTGACCAGAAACTGTCATTTTTGTTCCTGTGTCCAAATTGGACTCAAGGACAGGCATTTTTAGCTATTTGATATTTTTTGAATCTAATGGTGATATTTATTTCAGCAACCGGAGTAGTACCTGCAAATCACACTGAGACCAGAGCTACAGTTGGAGCCAGAACCATAGGCAAGTGTACCTTGCCAACATTGTAGTTCTTGTTACATATTTCCTTGTCTTGTTTATATATATAGTTGTACATGCTTGACCTAGGATCGTGTGACTTTACTTAGCGTCCGATTAATAGTCGGGTGCCAACACCGTACGCGGAGTTGTGTAACGTCACATAGACATGGATACCGAGACCCTATACTTCTCGTACTTGTCTTATCAAGTACATCATAACCCATGACACTTGACACTATTCATGAGACAGAATCTTCCTGAGATATTTATGATGATTCTGTGTAGGAATACAGGTTTTATGACATAGACATTATATTCATAGACATTAGATGACTTGCTGCATTAGATATGATCTTACGTGACATGGATATGAGGCATCGTGGATATGAGACGTGTGATTACATGGGGTGGGGAGAGACACACAGGCTACAGGCTGATTTTATATATATAATACATAAAACTACATAGTAAAATACATAGTAACACTGCTACCGGCTCCCAGACACAGAGCTTGTAGTGATCTCAGCTTGAGTACTAGTGATTCTCTCACTTGCATTTCACATAGATGGTTACATATTTACCCTATTTATTTCATTTACTATTTTACTGCATTTATATTGGCTTGAGTTATTTTGTACCTTGCTATGTCCCCTGAGGACCTGGATCCAGATTATGTCCCCAGGATTAGCTGACGAGATCTATCCCGAGGTATACGGGACCGGAGCATTAGCATTAGCAGAAGCAGGTGCCTACATTAGAGCAGAACCAGTACCAGAGGACAAGATCATACCAGAGGACTTCTCCTGAGTATTGTCTTGAGATACTCATTTATTTCTGTTTCTAGTTATTTTATTTTCAGTCTGTTGCATTGATGTATCAGACTAGTTCTCGGATTGTTCTCCGAGACACTTTTATTGAGATTTGTTAGTTTATTTTATTTGCATTTATTCTGGCATTTGATCTGTGATTATCTGTTGTGGATGAGATTAGAATAGTCTGTGACTTGTATCATTGGACCTATTTATTATTGTATTACAGCTTAAGTATGCCCCGATGGATCCATTAAATTGGGTTTGTCCATCGGTGTGTGCTGCTGGCCATTGCCACGTGTCTAGTCCCTCGGTATTTTGGGACTGGGGCGTGACATGGTTTTCTGGTGGCCCATGCAGGTCAACGACTAAATTGTTCGGTTTCAACTTAGGGACCGAGCAAGCCTGCAATAAGAATAGGATAAGTTTTTGGATCTCATCCACTCGCATGAATCGTTCTTGACATCTATATCGAATTCGAATTAATTTCTTGACTTGCATCCTGCCTTAATTCCTGTGCGCCTCTTATTGTTTATTTTGGTTGTTACTCTAAAAATTTTTTTTACTATATGATTGGTAATTAGAACTTGACAGTTTAAGTTATTATTGTAGATTATGACCTAATGATTACCCCTTAGCTTTAAGTCTTGTAATTAGTATCCCACCTCGATACAAGTTAGATCCCTTACCCTTGACGGCCAGTAACTCTTCTATCCTCACTATCGACACTTGTTCTATAAGCACTAAGACTAAGGCTTAAGACGACCATGACCTATGTAATATAGGAGGATACCCTAATAGGTACCAAGACCCCTTCTCGTAGACCTTAACAAGAGTTTCCACGGTATCCTTAAGACGATTTCAGTATTAGTTTATTGTTTTAAGTTGGGTAGTATGCCTCACAACATAGTACCACCTAGCCCTATTGACCCATTGATGAAGAGAACTAGGATGACACAACTTTAGACTTGTATAAGAAGATAGTATTTATTCAGACTGTAGAATTTAGAGGTCCTTGCCCCTATTTGGTCGACTAGCGACTTAGACAAGGAGGTTGTATGATGACTGTAGAGATTGTGTAGTCTTTTATTATTATTGATTATTTTGTTTTGTTTTGTAAACTTGAATTAATTTGTACCTCCTCTCATCATCATCTAGCGTACTTATATTTTTGTACTACCTCGACTTATGCTGCTGTTACAGCCTAGTTTTGCAAGCTCATTCTTTTATCAAGCTTGTTCACGACATATGTATTATTGGACGCGTACACTAATATATTTCAGAATCAGTGTATTAAGGTCTAGCTAACCTTACGCTCGATTCGCCCCTTGTAATACTACTTTACGTGGATTGAGATATGTAGTGATTAGTAGACGAATATACTTGTCCTGGACATGTCTGACATATCGTATCGGTTACATAACTGTACTAATACGAGCATGCGAACGAAGAATTACCAGAATATAATTTTAATCCACAACTGCTTGACAATTCATATTTGAATTCTTTAAACGCCTTGACCCCGATACTTCTATTATATTACCTCACCCTTGAACTCTTTATTATTGATCTCCGTCTTCCCTTATTTCGGAAAGACGAAACCTCGTGCTTGGTATAAGTTTGATATATAGACAGTACTAGATATACCCTACAGGCCGGTCGCATTGTTTGATGACCCTTTTATAAATGATTAAGGGAATACCATAGGTGATATGTTTGGTGTTAAAGACTTGAGGATTCAATAACATGATTCAATAATTTGGGGCATAGCTTTCTTAGATGTATAGCCTTAGATGATAGATGGGTAAATTCTAAGTTGGGTAGAGACTGCAATGTTCACTTGAGAGGAATTCTTTAGACTGTAAACAAGTGAGATTTAATAGAGAGAACCTACCCTAGTTTAATTTCGAGGACAATTTTTATAAGTTGGGTAGATTGTAATGGCCTTGATTTTTTTTAAAATTTTTAAAATTTATTTTTCACAATTTTTTGTAATTTTCTGGAATTAAAACTAAGGTATTTTATATTTAAATAATTTTTAAATGATGTTAATTAATATTAAAATATTATAAAAATAATATTTTATGGTGTAAAATGGAAAAGTAGACATAGGATAATTTTTGGGAAATTTATTAGACCCCGGAAGCAATTTTAAAGCCCTAAAAACCAAGTTGTAATTAAACCCTAGAAATAAACCCGGTTCAATTGAACCAAACCAACCCAAACCAACCCAGACCCGGTTCAGCTGAACCGAACCCAGCCTTATCGGGTCGGGTCGGATCTAACCCGACCCGAAACCCGCAGACCCAATCCCGCACCCTAGCCTTAGCGGATCGGGCCGGATCCGCCGCCCTACCCGCTGACCCGACCCAAACCCGTTAAACCCAAATCGGAAACCTAGTCGGATTCCTACCGCCTATACTGTTTCGGCCGCCCCTATATGTATTTCCCTCCACGGCCGAAACCCTAATCCCCTCGCCGTCCCCGATCGAGCAGCACCCCTCTTCCACCGGAACCCTAGCCCGCTGAATCCGCCCATCTCCGCCCTCTCCTCCTCCTGCTCCCCTCCGTTACCATCTCATCTCCGCCGCTCACCTCCGTCACTCACCCCCGCCGCCTTTTTCCTCCAGATCTCCCTCCATTTCCACCCGCAGCGTCGCTCCCTCGCCTGAACCCACCTCGACGACCTCGTCGATCCCCTAACTCATCCCCGCCGTCTCGCCATCAACCCAACTCCACCGCTTGACCACCTCCCTCGGCCCGTCCCTCTTCCTCCGCCTCGACCATCCCCTCACAGCTCTGCCCTAGCCCAGCCTCGACCACCGTCCAGAACTCCCCGCTCCGCCATCAACCCAACACCAAAATCGACCATCTCCTTCGACCCATCCTCGACGAGCTCTACCGCCTTAATAGCCCTCGACTTCCTCCCCCGACTCCACCGGCGTCGAACCCTCGACGAACACCACCACCCCAAAACAGTCGACCCCGCTCGACTCGATCCCCTCACATCTCCGCCCAGCACAGCCGACCAGCTCCGCCTCACCGTCCTCCACCCAGCCCTGTGCAGCCTCGACGACACGCTGCCCTAGCCCGGACACGGCTGACCCGGACACGGCAGACTCAAGACAGGACATAAAATAGTAACCCGGATACGAGAAATTCTCGTTCCACGGAGCCCTGTTCAGGTAACCCGTTCTTTCTCCTCGTTATTCCATTTTTTGTTCCGTCAGTTATGACGCGTAGACTGTGTAACCCTCTCGATGCACATGCAACCCGCTCGGTACGTCGTGTCCTGTGGCGATCGCGAACCGCGATCCAAAAACAGGAAAACCTGCACCCTGTTTCACCCCGGAACTGAGTGCGCCCCGCCAAACGGGATGACTTGGTCGTGCGCGGTCTTCACCGAAATGTGCGCGCCGTTGATACGGACATGCAGGATTTCACAGAAGTTGATTTGGATGTGCGTGCACACCGGAATCAACGCGTATCCGCCGACAACGCCCCGTATCCGCCTGTTCTGGAATACGTCGTAACTTCGTGTACACACGTCGGATCGAAACAAAACTTACGTCATCGGACTCGTAGCTATACGCTGGTCCTGTGACCCAAGTTTGGTTCGATTCTGAAAACGTTGACAAAATTGCGTATCGTGGGCCCCGCGGCTCTACTTGACGGGCGATTTTGTGATCGGCTCATCGGAATCCAGTTCTGGAAGTTTCGTTGGGTTTGTATCATCGTTCCTGACTTGTTGACACTAAATTTGACGGATTTGGAGACCTTTGACCCTGATACGATTTTCGGTGCAAAGCGGCCCACATGTGGACCCCGCTTTGACCAAAAACTGTCATTTTTGCCCCTGTGTCCAAATTGGACTCAAGGACAGACGTTTCTAGCTAATTGATATTTTATGAATCTAATAGTGATATTTATTTCAGCAACCGGAGTAGTACCTGCAAATCACACTGAGACCAGAGCTACAGTTGGAGCCAGAACCACAGACAAGTGTACCTTGCCAACATTGCAGTTCTTGTTATATATTTCCTTGTCTTGTTTATATATATTGTTGTACATGCTTAACCTAGGACCGTGTGACTTTACTTAGCGTCCGATTAATAGTCGGGTGCCAACACCGTACGCGGAGTTGTGTAATGTCACATAGACATGGATACCGAGACCCTATACTTCTCGTACTTGTCTTATCAAGTACATCATAACCCAGGACACTTGACACTATTCATGAGACAGAATCTTCCTGAGATATTCATGGTGATTCTGTGTAGGAATACAGGTTTTATGACATAGACATTATATTCATAGACATTAGATGACTTGCTGCATTAGATATGATCTTACGTGACATGGACATGAGGCATCGTGGACATGAGACGTGTGATTACATGGGGTGGGGAGAGACACACAGGCTACAGGCTAATTTCATATATATAATACATAGTAAACTATATAGTAAAATACATAGTAACACTGCTACCGGCTCCCAGACACAGAGCTTGTAGTGGTCTCAGCCTGAGTACTTGTGATGCTCTCACTTGCATTTCACATAGATGGTTACATATTTATCCTGTTTATTTCATTTACTATTTTACTGCATTTATGTTGGCTTGAGTTATTTTGTACCTTGCTATGTCCCCTGAGGACCTAGATCCGGATTATGTCCCCAGGATTAGCTGACGAGATCTATCCCGAGGTATACGGGACCGGAGCATTAGCATTAGCAGAAGCAGGTGCCTACATTAGAGCAGAACCAGGACCAGAGGACAAGATCGTACCAGAGGACTTCTCCTGAGTATTGGCTTGAGATACTCATTTATTTCTGTTTTTAGTTATTTTATTTCTAGTCTATTGCATTGATGTATCAGATTTGTTCTCGGATTGTTCTCCGAGACACTTTTATTGAGATTTGTTAGTTTATTTTATTTGCATTTATTCTGGCATTTGATCTGTGATTATCTGTTGTGGATGAGATTAGAATAGTCTGTGACTTGTATCATTGGCCTATTTATTATTGTATTACAGCTTAAGTATGCCCTGATGGATCCATTAAATTAGGTTTGTCCATCGGTGTGTGCTGCTGGCCATTGCCATATGTCTAGTCCCTCGGTATTTTGGGACTGGGGCGTGACATGCCGTTGCCGCCAAGCTGATCCGTGATGCTCTTGATGACCAGAAGGCTCATGATCGCGAAGAAAAACTGATCCAAGGTTGGATCACACCTGAGCAGTGGACTGTGATGAGGGCTAGATTCGACGATCCGAGGTACAAGGAAAGGTCTGCGAAGGCCAAGGCGACTAGGCAGAAGTCATCAAAGTGGTGTGGTGGCTCAATTCCGATGACGGAACATTTTCGTCGTTTGATATATTTTTTATTTCAGATATATTATTTTAATACAAGTACGATAAAATGGTAGTAGGATAAAATATTTAATTTTAGTACTAAATAATATATTTTTAATAGGTTCAGAGGGGTGAGGATGCAAACATGGTGACCGTCTTCCTGGCCACCCATCGAAAGGACAGAAATCTCATTGAGGAGAGGGCCTCGCAGACCTATGTAAGTATTACTTTACTTTGTGTTAATTTTAATATAACTTAGGCAATTATCGAGTATCCAAACTTTCCTAGGCCGAGTATCTTAGGCTGCGTGAGTGGGCGACTGCTAGTGCACCTACAACGGGAGAGGCTGGTACTTCCTCGCAGCCACTACCAGAAAAAGTCAAATTAGCGACATCTAAAAACGTCGCTAAATAACAATAAATCGTCGCTAATTAGGTTTAGCGACGTAGTTAGCGACGTTTTAAATCAGTCGGAAAACTCCAAGTCGCTAAAACCAAAAACGTCGCTAAACGTCGCTATGCCGACGTTTTTTAGCGACTTTAATGTGTCGCTAAATTTAGCGACGTGTTGCGACGCCAAGTCACTAAATAGCGACGTTTATAAAAGTCGCTAAACGTCGCTGATTAGCGACATTTTTTGCGACGTTACACCGACGTCTTTAATGACCTGGCTATACTGCCATGTCAGCAATTGACGACGTTTAGCGACGACTTTAGCGACGTCATTAGCGACGTTTTTCAGCGTCGCTGAGTAGCGACGTAATTAGCGACGTAAATTAACGTCGCTAAGCATCGCTACACGTCGCTAATAACGTCGCTAATTTTAAAAAAAAAAAAAATTTTCCAGAATCAAACATTGGTGATTCCCTGCAGTTTTACATCATCTTCATCATACACACCAACATGATTCAATCTAGTTAATTATATAATCCAATTAAATTAAAGACCACAAGAAGTATCAATCCAATTAAATGTGGATAACTATATAATCCAATTAAATTAACTAAAAAATTAAAGACAACAAGAAGCATCATACATCATGTCTATTGTTGAAGTACCAATAATTCATAAATAATAATAAAAATAACTAGACTACTACGGATCTGCAGGAGGCTGACCAGCGGCGCGCTTCAAGGATAACAACTCCTCATACTCGTCCCGTGGAATCGACACCGATGTCGATGGAGAAGGCAGTAACGTCGGTGGCGGCCGTGCCCGCTCCAAGTCTGCGAGTCGCTGGTTGTAAGAATCCAGGGTAGATAACAGCCTCGTACTGCTATCACCCATTGAATCCTGCATCCTCGTCAGGTTCTCGCCCATCGATAGTTGTGACGCATGCATCCTCGTCAGCTTCTCGCCCATCGATAGCTGTGATGCCTACAGCTCCATGATGTTGCGATCATTGGAGGCTCTAATATCATTTGTCAATTCTTGTAGCTCCGTCATGCTGCGGTCGAGCATATCCAATCATGCGATAAGCATCGGATCGTCCGCCTGCGGCTGGGACCGGGACTGGTCCTCCATACTTCGCAGCAAGTCGTCACGGAGAGACGCAATCTGACGATCAACGGCCTCCTGGACGGCCTCCTGGACTCTGGCCGACGACTGCGAGGGCTGCGACTACGAGGGGTGTGTGAAATGCACAACTGTCGGGGAGGCTCTAGATGACTGCGTCGCAACCAGGGCGCCATAGGAGCCCGTACCGTAGTACGTACCCCTCTGGAGACCACCAGCTGCGGTCATCCACAGGTCGTCCACCGACGGAGATGGACCGGGCTGCGACGAAGCACCAGCCTCTCCAGGTGTAGGTGCACTAGCAGTCGCCCGCTCACGAAGCCTAAGATACTCGGCCTAAAAAAGGTTTGGAAACTCAATAATTGCCTAAGTTATATTAAAATAAACACAAAGTAAAGTAATACTTACATAGGTCTGTGAGGCCCTCTCATCAATGAGATTTCCGTCCTTGCGATGGGTGGCCAAGAAGACGGTCACCATGTTTGCATCCTCACCCCTCTGTACCTGTTAAAAATATATTTTTTATTACTAAACTTAAATATTTTTTCCAAGTACCATTTTATGGTACTTGGTACTTATATTAAAATAATATATTTTAAAAGAAAAAACATACCAAACGACGAAAATGTTCCGTCATCGGAATCGAGCCACCACACCACTTGGCAGCATTCTGCCTAGCCGCCTTGGCCTTCTTAGACCTTTCCTTGTAGCTCGGATCGTCGAATCTAGCCCTCATCGCAGTCCACTGCTCAGGCGTGATCCAACCTTGGATCGGTTTTCCAGTACGATCACGAGCCTTCTGGTCATCCAGAGCATCTCGGATAAGCTTGGCGGCAACGGTAGGAAAGAGCCGCTCGATCAACTCGGCCCGGTACGGAGGATAAAAATACGTTTGCTATAATAAATAATTCATTAAGTTAGCATCACGAATATGCATAAATTAGAGGATTTATTTAATATACTTTTATCTGGAAGTGCGCAAACCAGAACGCCTTCCTCTCCTCCGGAGCCTCAGAGTAGTTGATCCAAGGGCCACCGTAGTTGTTCCTCAGAAATTGGCCCAGGCGTCTCTGAACCGACGATGGACGATATCTATACAGAAATAATAATTTAGATTACTGAAAAAGTCAATATACGATGAATAAAGAGAAACACAAATATATACTAAACCATCTAATTGACTTACTTTGTACCGTCGGCCCAAATCTCTGTCCTCGTCTCCTCCGGTGGTGCGCATGGAGGATCTTGCTGATGCTGGGACAACGTCGGCACGACCTCCTCTACATGCTCATCAGTCTCCATGGTTCCGTCAGCAGGAGGAACGCTGGACGAGGGAGTACTATCACGCCTGGAACTACTCGTCCCAGGAGTGATGCCACGCAACGTCGTCGCAGTCGGAGATGTGACTGCTCGATATACTGGAGTACTGGACGACGATGATCCAGAACCAACAGTAGGCAGTACCGGAGTGGCACTCTGTCTACCTCGGGACCTGCCGAATCCTCCGCGTCGTCCTGTCATATCTGATAACAACATATGATGAATATAGAGAAACACAAATATATACTACATTCTACAGTCAAAATGTGATACATATCTCAAAGCATTATACAGTCAAAATATAATACATATATTCGTTAAAGTCAAAATGTGATACATATCTCAAAGCATTTTATAGTCCAAATATAGTTACATTCTACATGGAATATTTTATATTTTCAATCATCTTCAGAAAATTCATCTTGTTCGCCTTCCTCGTCCTGCTCTTCCTCTTCCTCATCTTCACTTTCATCTACTTCGTCGTCCTCTTCGGATAATTCTACATCTTCTACATTATTACTCGTGTAATGAGTAACTTCCGTTGAGTCCACATCTACAATATTTGTTACAAGAGGTAGATCGTCCTCCTGATAAGCTATTTCGTCAATGTCAAAGATATTTCTAGCTTTAGTCTTGCATACTGCCCACCAATCCGACCTCGCTGTCCCCCGTCTAGGATAAGTTGTGAAGTACACGAGCTGAGCCTGACTTGATAGGACAAATGGTTCGTAGCCTTGATATCTACGCTTGTAGTTTATATCCACAAGGCCATGCTTGTCAATTTTCCAACCTTGATCTTGAATCGGATCGAACCATTCACACCTGAATAGCACGATATTAGCAGGTTCTGGGCCATAATTATATGTCAACTCCACAATCTCTCGTAAGATGCCAAAAAAATCATTGCCCGGATTGACGTCTTTGTAGTTTGTAGATTTGATACACAAACCACTATTTTTCGTGGAATCAAGATCCAGAAAGCTGTCTCTGATAGGAGCATTTGTTGACTTGAACCTGAACCCATTCACACAGAAACTTGGCCATATTTTTACGGTAGTAATTGGTCCCTTGGCTAGAGTCCTAATAGATTCAGTCTCGGATGATATTAGACGATCGACCTAAATACCAAAGTAGCGATGGTAAGTTATTTGTTTTACAAGTGCAGAAATAAAAAGTAATTACCAAGTATCTTACATATGCGCTCAACCAAGAAGGAAAATGGCATCTCATTTCTTGTTCTACTTCTTCGTCTGTTATGTAGGGTCTAACCGACCTCAACTCATCATTATATGTGCTGAAAAACAATGATGCAACTGCTAATTAGTAGCATAATAGTATCTTATACTATTACATTGAGATAATGTAAACGTGGACGTATTAATTACTTATCCCTCTAGCTTCTCCACTTCATCCTCGTCGCAATTGAGTAATATATACAATTGAGCAGCCCTTAGCTCATCGTCATTCAAATATCTCTTCTTCATTTTTTCCGAAGGCTTTCCGGATGCATTGAATACTTTGAGTATTGCATCATTAGATTCCTTATATGCGTCGTCGTTTCTGGGAGCTTTTGTCCTATTAGTAGCAACATGCGGTTTGAAATACGTCGAGCAAAAGTTTGTAATCTCCTCTAGAACATAAGCTTCACAAATAGATCCTTCAACCCATGTCTTATTTTTCACCTTTCTTTTTAGGTGATTCAGATGACGCTCGAAGGGGTACATCCACCGAAAACCGACAGGACCACCAACACGTGCCTCATAGGAAAGATGAATTGGCAAATGCTCCATAGAGTCGAAGAATCCTGGAGGAAACACCTTCTCGAGCTTACATAGTGTTACCGCAATGTCCCTCTCTTGCTTTTCTAGATGATCGACGAGCAACTTAGTACAACAAAGATCTCTGAAGAATATGCTCAGCTCTGTCAATGGATCCCAAATGACCTGCGGTAAGAATTCCCGAAATGCAATCAGAATTAACCTCTCCATGAATACATGACAATCGTGGCTCTTCATACCTACTAGTTTGTTCTCCTTGAGGTCGACGCATCTTCTCAAGTTCGACACGTACCCGTCTGGAAACTTTAGACCCTGAATCCACCTACAAAGTCTACCTTTATCCTCTTTATCCAGTGAGAAAACTGACTTAGGTTGCTTTAACTTTCCATTTCCCTCCTCTATCAGATGCAATGTAGGACGTCTACATATGTCTTCTAAGTCCAACCTGGCCTTCGGATTATCTTTCGTCTTCCCCTTTACATCCATTACAGTATTAATTATGTTATCAAACACATTCTTCTCGATATGCATGACATC
The DNA here is from genome assembly GCA_036927795.1 of Iris macrosiphon. Taxonomy (NCBI): domain Eukaryota; kingdom Viridiplantae; phylum Streptophyta; class Magnoliopsida; order Asparagales; family Iridaceae; genus Iris; species Iris macrosiphon. The sequence goes on from JAYESA010000296.1 coordinate 125,043, forward strand.
AAGGTTATGTCTGATCAGATTGGTGCTCCAATATGGCAGATCCCAGAATATACTCCTCTTCGTCCAGTTATGGGTGCGACCAAATCCGTCACACTTGTACCCCTTAGCAGACTCTTCGATAGCACTTGGTAAATCTTTTACCTCTTCCCATATCGTGCATCCGGGCCACCTTGGAGGTGGATTGGCCTTCTCCACAACTCCCGCACGAAAAGCATTCCGATTCCTCCGGTACGGATGATCCTTCGGCAAAAATTGTCGATGACAATCGAAGAAGCACGGTTTGCCTCCGTGTTTTAAACGGAAAGCCTGAGAACGGTCCATGCAATACGGACATGAGAGACGACCATGGGTGCTCCATCCCGATAACATTCCATAGGCCGGAAAGTCGTTGATGGTCCACATAAGTGCTGCCCTCATCTGAAAATTCTGCTTTCTAGAAATATCGTACGTGTTGGCACCTACTTCCCACAGCTGATTCAACTCATCTATCAAAGGCTGTAAGTACACATCGATGTTCCTCTTTGGATTGTTCGGACCCGGGATAATAACGGTTAGGAACATATACGGAGTCTTCATGCACATCCAAGGCGGTAGATTGTACGGAGTGACGATCACAGGCCAACACGAATACTGGGAGCCGGAAAGTCCGAATGGGGTAAAACCGTCAGATCAGAGCCCCAATCTGACATTACGCGCTTCCTCGGCAAAATGTGGATACTCTCGATCAAAGTGCTTCCATGCTTCTCCATCGGATGGATGATCCAATACTCTTTCGATCTGTTTTCGCCTGTGCCAACTCATGTTTTCTGCAGTCTCCTTAACCATAAACAACCGCTGCAACCGCGACGTCAAAAGCAAGTAGTGCATCGAATCGGTAGGCTTCCTTGCACCGACAGACTTTCCTCTAACAGTGGCCTTGTAGCGATCAGCACCACAGAATCTACACGCATCTTCATCCTTGTCGTCTTTGTAGTACAACATGCACCCGTTGCGACATGCATCGATTTTCTCGTATCCTATCCAAAGCGATCTCACCATTCTCTTAGATCGATAGAAGTCTTTAGGCAACTTTGCACCCTCGGGCAAGATCTCTATAATCAAATCGAGCAGTCGATTATAGCATTCTTGCGACATGTTAAAATCGGACTTGATGCTCAATAATCTTGTAACCACCTCCAACGGTGAATGGTCCTCACAACCAGGATATAGTGGAGTCCTTGCATTCTCAAGCAACTCCATAAACTTTGCAGCATCGGCATTCGATGCCTCCTCAGCTGCATCATAATTGTCTGGATTGAAACTAGGTCCTGCCGCATCATAATTGTCAGGATTGAAACTAGGCCCCGCCGCATCATAAACCATATTCACCAACCCGTCGTCGTAAGCATCGTGGTCTTGGACATCCATATACGGCTCCACATAGAGCTCCGACTCCGATGCTAGAGATACAAGTTCTCCGTGCGCGGTCCACTGATAGTAATTCGGCGTAAAGCCCTTCGAGTATAAATAATATGTAACTTCCACTTCTGGATGATATTTCCTGTTGTGACATCTCACACATGGACACTTAATTTTGGTACCGTCCATGTACTGAGGGAACGCCTTGGCGAACTGCAGGAACTGCTGTACACCCTCAATGAATTCATCCCGTACACCGCATATGTCATCAGGATGACGGTTGTACATCCACGAACGATGACGCAGATAGTAATTCATATCCATTTCTAGATACTTCTGCAAAATTGACAGTATGTATCATATAAATCATTACATGCAAAATTAACTTCTGTGTCTGTGTCAGTGTCCGTTATGGAAAAAGCAGTATATATATATATATATATATATATATATATATATATATATATATATATATATATATAACATTACCCAAATAATATCTTAATACCACTTTACTACTATACCTTAACCCACTTCTGTGTCAGTGTCCGGATTTTAGTGTAGTAGGCTCCAGCCGAAGCCAATAAGTTTCTTGAGATGCATGTCCTTAATGATGCATGCTGCGATGATATCTTTGCTCCATTAGAGGCTCTTCATACTGCTAGCTAGTGATTTCAGTAAGTGTTGAAATTAATCCTTTATTTATTTAAGCTGATTTGTAAGTTTCGTTTAGCTAATTCAACTGTTATAGTCATATTATCTAGACCATTAGGCACTTCTTGAAACTGGCAGTAGGGTGAGGAACTGAGATACATAACTCCGCAGTACTTTGCTTTCGGCAATTAACCCCTATATATATTGGGAGTGGAACGAGGAAGTAGCTAGAGCTCAAAATTCTTGGGGCACAATTAAGGACGGTTGCTTAGATCATACACTTCCTGGTCGAATAATTGGCGTTCTAATTAATTTGATCACATGATCAGTTGTTGTACGAATATTCAGGAATTAGTTCTAATTTGTTCACCCAATGTACGTAGTCATGACATATGAACATGGATTCAATAATAGCCATCATTTCTTCCCCTCCTCCATTGGACCAATGAATAGTAACCACAAAATCAAACAATTAGTATGTATGTATGTATGTATGTATGTATGTATGTATGTATATATATATATATATATATATATATATATATATATATATATATATATATATATATATATATATTGCAAAAGTGCAAATAAATACACTTATGTTCTTTCTTTCTTATTCATCGATCCATATTATTTATTTATTTTATACTTGAAAGAAGAAATTAAAATCTGATCTCTACATGATCGCACATGCATGAACATTGTCAAAAAACCTAACCCTAACCCTAACCCTAACCCTAACCCTATGTCAAAAAACCTAACCCTAACCCTAACCCTAACCCTAACCCCATGTCAAAAAACCTAACCCTAACCCTAACCCTAGGTCCAGATCAGTGTCTGTGTCAGTGTGTGTGTGTGCCGTGTCTGTGTCTGTGTCAGTGTCAGTGTGTGTGTCGTGTTTGTGTCAATGTCACATGTGTCCTGAGAGAGAGAGAGAGAGAGAGAGAGAGAGAGAGAGAGAGAGAGAGAGAGAGAGAGAGTATACCTTGCCGGAGTAGTCGCGGTCGACGGAGCTGGGGGGGGAATTTGTGTAACACCCCGTTCCGCTCAAGCGGACTGCCGTCTCAATCGGCAATCGTGCAGCTGTTCCGACCCGCTTTGCCTCGATCAAGAAGCAAAGGATATCCAGACTTGTCCCTACAGGAATCCGGCTTGGACTTTCAGAGGCTCGCTCCGACGTATCGCTCTACCGAGGCGAATCATCGCTAAGGTGGGTGGCTACGGTGAACTTGTCTTTGCTTAGCCAGCACACATAAAATCTGGAATGTTCATGCTAGTCGCTAGGTGAATCACCCCCTGTATGCTAATAAATCCAACGCACCTAGCTAAGGGAATAATCCCAACTCATATTGCTTGCTAGAACATGGAAATGAAATACTGCTTATACTCAGACCCTCGCATGCTAAGTCCCTTAACGGTTTCATCTCTCGGACTACCTTCGGGCCCGAGCAACGTGCCTGCTTATGTTCCTAGAAACGCATGCTTGTCTGCTTGATTGTTACCGTGTTTTCATCCAAACCCCGGGAGACTACTACGTAGTCGTTCCGTGCCTGAATGTTCCTGCAAGTATCCGGGACCGTTAGGTCACCAGGCAGCCCCGAACCAGGGGAATGCATCAAGACAAGTTAATCACTGTACAAAATCATGATTCAAGCACCTCCTGTAATCGTGCACTACTGTACTACTGTTATACTGTTCTACTGTACCACTGTACCACTGTACTCCTGTTCTATAGTACTCGAGTATCTAGTGAAGGGGAAACTGACCCTGACCCTGACCTGCATGTCGCGGACAACTCGGAAATGAGGCATAGTTCCACGGACGGTCTACGGGGCACTGGGGCCGCTCCGATCCGGATGGAACTCCACTGTTTCAGCCAACTGTACTGGACGAGATAGTGTACAGCACCTACCGTTCTTTCGCTGCATACCATCCGCTCCATGGCTGAACTTACTGTATAGTCTACTGTACTAAACGAGATGGCTTGTAGCACCACTGTACTTTCGTTGCAAACTACTCTCGCTTAAGACTAGTGTCCATAATGGCTTTGCCAGCGACCGTGTTCATATAGATAAGTCATCCTCGCTTAGCGGCTATCCGCGTGCGAGTCACTGCATCGCATCAAGAACAACTAAACACCTGAACGATCATGTTAAAACGACCCTCCTGTTTGCATATGCTTGCCTCCTGAATGTCTATACATGCCTCTGCTCGAATTTATACTGTTTGCCTCAATGTTTGCCTTGGACAGGGAAGGAGATGGTAAGTTGGTAAGTCTCGCCGTGTTTCCTCAAACATCGCACGGCGCACTGCCCGACACGATAAGCTATTCAATGTTTGCATGAAACTGATCCTAAGGCAACTAGAAAGACAACTTAATAGTTGTGCACGGAACCTGTATTACGTGTTTGGATTTGTCGAGCGGGCGAGTAGCTTCCCCACCAGTGCATTCAATGTACTGATAATCCACCAGTTTGATATGCAGGGTGCGGGAGAACCTCGTTCGGTGCGGACGCCTCCTTCGTGCTTGCTAAGGCCAGGAGTTCCCTCTGAAGCCTTGCAACGGTGCGTCCGGGACTGAAGCACATATACAAGACATAAGTTGTGAACATCGCCTGACCATCGCCTGTATATTCATTCCACAGTTGTAGCCACTTGGCACGCTTTTACTGTTTCAGAGAGAGAGGCTTGAGCGACTTGTAATCTCGGCTATACGCCGCCTGTAACACTTGTTCGTATCAATAAAGAGATTACTTTACTTTATTTCTATGCTTCCGCTATATTTGCCGACTCAGTGAACCTGTTACCGATCGCCTATGCATTCATGACTCCGCTGCACTCGGACAATCTGTGCGACTCTGTGGCTTAGAACTCTAACCGCCAGCCAATGAACCATGGCCTTGCACGGGCGTGGCTCACGCTCGTGCGGCATCACGCCCAGATGGGTTAAGGGATCGTTCCGCGGGAGCGCTGGCGAGGGTGATTCCCGCCTAGCGGGAACGGCCGATTGCCTGCGGGAGATCGGGGCGTGACATGTTGGTATCAGAGCCTGGCTTCTACGCCTTTGGACTTCGATTCGATATCTCTGTTTCGAAAGCTCGTTCGTGGGTTATGTGCACGCTCTCTCTCAATGCCTCGATGGGATGTTCCAAAAATAAGTCTAAATACTTTCAAAATGCATTTTGAATGATATGCTTGCTTGTCTGGTTGTATGCTGCGAGTGGCCTTTGAGCCAACCTGTGCGAACCCTTGAGAGTATCGCTAGTAGCTTGTCCGAGATTTCACTAACTCTAAGTTTGGTTGAATGCATCTATTCGAGGGACGCCTTGAACTAGTGCACCATCCAAGACTTAAGAAAAGGTGAACTCGAGTGCTGAGACTTCGCTATCACTAAGCTGGTTGACGTGTTCACGCTAGAAGCGCGTTTCAAAAGTGCGCACGATCCAGTCTAAGCGATATACTGATTTCGACGCTTGTGCAAGTGAAGATCCAAATGAAACAAGTATAAACGACTTGTCTAGGATTGCCTCAACCCTAGATTACTGCTTGTCCTTAGTAAGTCTCGAGGACGAGACTTTTTCTAAGTTGGGTAGGATGTAACACCCCGTTCCGCTCAAGCGGACTGCCGTCTCAATCGTCAATCGTGCAGCTGTCCCGACCCGCTTTGCCTCGATCAAGAAGCAAAGGATATCCAGACTTGTCCCTACAGGAATCCGGCTTGGACTTTCAGAGGCTCGCTCCGACGTATCGCTCTACCGAGGCGAATCATCGCTAAGGTGGGTGGCTACGGTGAACTTGTCTTTGCTTAGCCAGCACACATAAAATCTAGAATGTTCATGCTAGTCGCTAGGTGAATCACCCCCTGCATGCTAATAAATCCAACGCACCTAGCTAAGGGAATAATCCCAACTCATATTGCTTGCTAGAACATGGAAATGAAATACTGCTTATACTCAGACCCTCGCATGCTAAGTCCCTTAACGGTTTCATCTCTCGGACTACCTTCGAGCCCGAGCAACGTGCCTGCTTATGTTCCTAGAAACGCATGCTTGTCTGCTTGATTGTTACCGTGTTTTCATCCAAATCCTGGGAGACTACTACGTAGTCGTTCCGTGCCTGAATATTCCTGCAAGTATCCGGGACCGTTAGGTCACCAGGCAGCCCCGAACCAGGGGAATGCATCAAGACAAGTTAATCACTGTACAAAATCATGATTCAAGCACCTCCTGTAATCGTGCACTACTGTACTACTGTTATACTGTTCTACTGTACCACTGTACCACTGTACTCCTGTTTTACAGTACTCGAGTATCTAGTGAAGGGGAAACTGACCCTGACCCTGACCTGCATGTCGCGGACAACTCAGAAACGAGGCATAGTTCCACGGACGGTCTCCGGGGCACTGGGGCCGCTCCGATCCGGATGGAACTCCACTGTTTCAGCCAACTGTACTGGACGAGATAGTGTGCAGCACCTACCGTTCTTTCGCTGCATACCATCCGCTCCATGGCTGAACTTACTGTATAGTCTACTGTACTAAACGAGATGGCTTGTAGCACCACTGTACTTTCGTTGCAAACTACTCTCGCTTAAGACTAGTGTCCATAATGGCTTTGTCAGCGACCGTGTTCATATAGATAAGTCATCCTCGCTTAGCGGCTATCCGCGTGCGAGTCACTGCATCGCATCAAGAATAACTAAACACCTGAACGATCATGTTAAAACGACCCTCCTGTTTGCATATGCTTGCCTCCTGAATGTCTATACATGCCTCTGCTCGAATTTATACTGTTTGCCTCAATGTTTGCCTTGGACAGGGAAGGAGATGGTAAGTTGGTAAGTCTCGCCGTGTTTCCTCAAACATCGCTCGGCGCACTGCCCGACACGATAAGCTATTCAATGTTTGCATGAAACTGATCCTAAGGCAACTAGAAAGACAACTTAATAGTTGTGCACGGAACCTGTATTACGTATTTGGATTTGTCGAGCGGGCGAGTAGCTTCCCCACCAGTGCATTCAATGTACTGATAATCCACCAGTTTGATATGCAGGGTGCGGGAGAACCTCGTTCGGTGCGGACGCCTCCTTCGTGCGTGCTAAGGCCAGGAGTTCCCTCTGAAGCCTTGCAACGGTGCGTCCGGGACTGAAGCACATATACAAGACATAAGTTGTGAACATCGCCTGACCATCGCCTGTACATTCATTCCACAGTTGTAGCCACTTGGCACGCTTTTACTGTTTCAGAGAGAGAGGCTTGAGCGACTTGTAATCTCGGCTATACGCCGCCTGTAACACTTGTTCGTATCAATAAAGAGATTACTTTACTTTGTTTCTATGCTTCCGCTATATTTGCCGACTCAGTGAACCTGTTACCGATCGCCTATGCGTTCATGACTCCGCTGCACTCGGACAATCTGTGCGACTCTGTGGCTTAGAACTCTAACCGCCAGCCAATGAACCATGGCCTTGCACGGGCGTGGCTCACGCTCGTGCGGCATCACGCCCAGATGGGTTAAGGGATCGTTCCGCGGGAGCGCTGGCGAGGGTGATTCCCGCCTAGCGGGAACGGCCGATTGCCTGCGGGAGATCGGGGCGTGACAATTTGTTTTCGAATCGAAATTTCAACTGACGGGGAAAAATGAAACCGACCCCTAATTAACCAAATTTTAGCGACGTTTAGCGACGTCCAATAAAAAATGTCGCTAAATTAAATATTTGCGACGTAAAGGACGTCGCTAAACACGTTGCTAAATATTTTGAGTTTAAATATCGCTATATACGTCGCTAAACGTCGCTAAATTAGACATATTAGCGACGTTTAGCGACCTTAATTGAACTTATAGCGACTTATCTTTTAAAATCGTTTTAAAAGTCGCTAAACGTCGCTAAATGTCGCCATTTAGCGACGTCTAGCGACGTGTTTATAATGAGTCGCTAATTTATATATTATTAGCGACGTTTCTTTTGACGTCGCTAAAATACGTCGCTAATCCCGCTTTTTCTAGTAGTGAGCCCTCTCCAGCTCCGTCGGTGGATGAGCTATGGGTGACCGCCGCTGGTGGTCTCCAGAGGGGTACGTACTACGGTACGGGATCCTATGGCGCCCTTGTTGCGACGTAGTCATCTAGGGCCTCCACGGCAAGTGAGCATTCGCCACAGCCCTCGCAGTCGTCGGCCCGAGTCCACGAGACCATTGACCGTCAGATTGCGTCTCTCCGTGACGAGTTGCTGCGAAGGATGGAGGAGCAGCCCTTGTCCCAGCCGCAGGCGGACGATGCGACGCTCATCGCACGATTTGATATGCTCGAGCGCAACATCATGGAGCTCCGGGATATGACAGCTGATCTTAGAGCGTCGACAGAGCGCAACGTGATGGAGCTGCAGGCATCATAGCTTTCCATGGGCGAGAGGCTGACGATGATGCAGGATTCAATGGTTCATAGCAGTACGAGGCTGTTATCTACCATGGATTCATACAACCATCGACTAGCAGAGTTGGAGCAGATACGTCCTCCTAGTGCGCCTTCATCGACACAGATTCCACCGACATCACTGTCTTCTCCATCGACATCGGTGTCAATTTCACGAGAGCAGTATGATCTGTTCTTATCCATGATGCGCGCCGGTGGTCATCCTCCTGCAAATCCGTAGTAGTCCTAGTTATGACCGTTTATTCATTGTTTGTGTTTCAGACATATGATATTTGGTTATTTATGAATATTCTTTATTTTTGAGGCTTTCAGATATTATTTCTTGTATTCTTTAGGACGAGGCTTTCAGACTCAGTTGTGTGGATATTTGTTGTATTTTTTACGACGAGATTTTGTCCTTACTCGGTTTGTAATCTCAATGTTTTGTTTTCTTTAAATTTTACTATATTATTCATATTAAATGTATGTTAATTTACCGGTGTTGAGTATTCAACCGAAGGGGGTCGGCGAACCCAGCAAATTCAACGGAGGGTTGTTCCAGGTCTATTTGTACAAATTGTGAATTCATAAACTGCAGGAAGAATGGTTTGAAAATAATTTAATATTCATTTTTTTTTATTTTTTCACTGTATCTTTAGCGACGTTTAGCGACGTTTAAATACGTCGCTAAATACGTCGCTATAGACATCGCTATCCACATCGCTAAACACGTCGCAGCCCGTCGCAAATTGCTGACATGGCAGTATTGCCATGTCAATATAACGTCGCTAAATGAGTCGCACAACGTCGCTAAAAAGAAAAAACGTAGCGACATATAGCGACAAACTACACGTCGCTAATTTAGCAAAGTTGCGTCGCTACACGTCGCTAATATAGCGACGCATTTACGTCGCTAGAAAATATCGGAATAGCGACGTTTTGCGACGTTTTTCCGGTCAACGACTAGCTTAAAGGCGACTTCAACGTAACGTCGCTACAGACGTCGCTAAAATTATTTAGCGACATTTTTTGGCCATTTAGCGACGTTTCGAGACGTCGCTAATTTGACTTATTCTGGTAGTGCCCCTTTATGAAAGCCGTCTGATAGGGTAATATCAACTCCTGCATAATTTCCTCCATCCGTCCGCACATCAAGTGGATAATCAGTTTATAGAGATAGTTGCAGCAAGCTATAGGTCTGAAGTTCGCAAGAGAGTTGAATATATATATATATATATATATATATATATATATATATATATATATTTCTATGAATTTTTTTTCAATGTAATGACATTTTTCCCTTCTATGGTTATCATTAGTATATATAGTTTACCTTGGGGGAAAGGTTGTACCGTTCTTTCTGTAGGGCAATTTGTTTTGGGTGCATGGTTCTGAAGAAGAAGAAGAAGAAGAAGAAGAAGGAATATCTATGTTTACTACAATACTAACAAAACTCTTGTCACATGGTGATCATATCTGTTATTGAAGAAAATGATCTAGGTCAACAAACGACTTTGAGTGAGCTCATGGCTATAGCAGTTCGTGTGCTATATAAACCTAGGAAGTAGAAAGGGTTCTAAAAATAAAAAGTAAGAGAGTAACAGAAGTAAAGATATCTCTAGCTTTAGTTAGAATGCTTAATTTTCCATTTCCATTTAATGCATATTTAATGCATATGCAATTTGCTACAATAACAGTAAGCAAACTCCTCTGGGAAGAGCTCCTCCAGTTTCTAGCTACGAGGCCTAGAGTGTTTGAATCTATGCAAAGAGTGATCACGAGAATGAGCGAGACTCCAGCACTAGCAGTTAAAAGTGCCCACTGGACCACTATGCAAGGTTGCGAACACGGGGTCAATCAAAACAATCCACGTCATATATTAATGACGTTTATGTAATAAAAAACAATATTAAGTTATTTTTTCAAGTTATAACTTTATACTTATTTTCTGCATTTCAATCTTATATCTATTTTAATAAAACAAATTTAAATAATATGCATCAAAAAAAAAAATTTAAATCACATTTTATTCCAAAAAAACCTTGTCTTTACTTGCTAATTAAATTTTTATTTAACAGTATATGGAAATATTTTTTGAAACATGTATTTTTTTTTTTCTCTAGTAGAGGCCAGAGGCTTTTTTTAATATAAAAGTGTACTTTTTTTTTTCTCGTTAAGACTAGAGCTTTTTGGATATAAAGCTATTTTATAAAATAAAAAAATAGAGATATAAGAAATTGAACCTTTGTACCTCCCACATGCAAAATAAGTACTTTATCACTTGAGCTGCATTACTACATTATCATAATTACCTATTCATTATAAACATATTATAAGAATTTTCAAAATTAAGGAACCAGGGTCATGTCCGGTCGTTTCAGCTGAATTCAGGTCTTGTCCTAAGCTAACACAAACTGACATGGACTAATGGTGATCAATGAAACCCATTTCAGCATTCCTAAGTCACGATGATAATATTCAGTTGTTCCTTTTAGCCTGGATGTTAATTTTGTCGCACCAATATGGACATGCATGGATTCGTTACCTCTGAGTGATGTGGTTTCACATAGTCGTCACCCTTATTGTCCATTGTCCACCGACACCACTCAAAATGTTTTATATGCTATAGCTTATAATCTCATGGATTCATTGTGGATCATTCTTGTCATCCCTACTGACTCAAGGGTTATCCAACATATAAGTATGCTTGTCAATTTCGTTATAAAGCTAGCCCAAATACTTGATCACAGTCTTCACTCCATTGTTCCTCTTGGTCCGTCTCAAACCATATTGATCTTGGTTGCCAACTCAGTCATTTAGAGGCGAATGAAATAAATTTACTAATTTTTTGGAACTTGAGGCATGAACTGGGTTCGGAAAGGCAGTCCAAGAGAGTTCAGGTTTTGGGCCTTTGTGGGTACAATAGGTTAGTCCCACCATCTCTTCTTTTCTTTTCGTTTTTATCTGTAGAAGGTAGTTTTTATGAATATCAATAAACAAGTACGACCACTCAGTATACATACGATCAAGTTTCGTATGCTCTACTGCGGAAAAATATATATCCGGATGTCCTCTTCTATATTATGAAGTATTGGGAGTGCCGTTGAAGTCGCTTAAAGATCTCCCATTATGTACCCTCACGGAACCAGAAATTGAAGATAGAGTGGACTACAATAGATTGTGGTGGACTAAAACTAGACTAATCCATATAAAAAAAAATTAAAAAAAATTTATATGAAAAAAATAGAAGAAAAACAAATTTTGGCCCCATAGGAAGGTTGGATCTGCCCCTGCCTCCAAAAATTTTGCTGGGATGAACGCAAAAATTCGTCCCCCAAACCGACACTACCAAAATAAGTCATATTAGCGACGTTATTAGCGACTTCGGACACAAACGTCGCTAATATTATTGAAATTAGCGACGTATTAAATAGACGTCGTCATGCGTCACTGGTAGCGACGTTCTTCGATGCCTACCGACTACCATTAGTATTATGGAAAATGACATCGCCTAGGAGTCGCCAAACGTCGTTATATTTTTAACAACATCGACGTTTGGCGACTTCATATCTTATACGTCGGAGTATCAAACGTCGATGTTGTTAAAAATATAGCGACGTCTAATATAAACATCGCAATGTTTTTAATTATACACCGATCGGGATTTACTTTTCCCCATTCCAAAATTTTCCAAACCCAATTCCAAAACTTTCTCTCCTCCGCTCCGCCACCCCTCCAACCGCCGCCGCTGCTCCTCCACTCCAACGACCACCCTCCCTCCGGCGACCACCCCCCTACAACGATCGCCCTCCTCGTTGCCGCCGCTGCTCCAGTCCTCCACCGTCGACCTCCTCGTCGATGCTGCTCCAGTCCTCCACCTCCGACATCCTCGTCGTCGCTACTCCAGTCCCCCACTGCCGACCCCCCTTGTCCCCCTGTCCCGGCGACCCCGACCCCGACCCCCCTCGGTCAAGTAACTCTAACCCTAACCCTAACCCAATCTCCTTCTTGCCGACACGATACAGACACACTAACATAGACACACTGAAATGACACACACATACTGACACGTTGTGTAATATGTGTATGTATGTGACACGAGACATGCTGACACAGACACTGACACGACATACACGTTGTGTAACACACACACACACACACACACACACACACACACACACACACACACATATATATATATATATATATATATATATATATATATATATATATATATTGGGTGTAAAGGCCCCCACCCTTAGACCCCCACGGTTCGATCCCCTGACCTCCCCGCTAGTATACCCGTGACCTACCACTAGGCCACACAACCGGGTGTATATATATTTGTGTGTGTTGTCTGTGTGTGTGTCCCCAAGGAAAGCCTTGATTATATATATATATATATATATATATATATATATGCATAACATATTTGTTAAAAATCCTCTTACATGGATTTTTGAGTTAAAAACTCTTACTTATACTTATTATGACATGTTAATAGAATTTTGAATTTGAAAATGTATAAAATTAGGTATATGGATTCATTGTTTCATATGTTAATATAAAACCCCGACGGCCCCGTGCCCTCTCCGACCGCGCTCCCAGGAATCCCTGGATGGAATTTGGAAATTGATGAACTTAGATTGAACTAAATACTTTTAGTACATGAATGTGTATATGATTTTTAACCAAACGTTATAGAAGTAGGTATAAATATGTGTTGAGTGTTTGAGTGAGCTAGTGAGGGTTAATAGCAGCTGCAAGCAGTAACAATGGCAACAGTAGCAACTTGCACCATGTGCAAGTGAGTGCACATTGTATACATGTGTGTGTTTGAGTGTGTTTAGTGAGTGAGTGTTAGTGAGTTAGTATAGGTTAAGTTTTTAAGTATTAAATGTTACAAGCTAGATAAATATAAGTTAAGTGGTAAATAGTTTCACATAGATAATACTTATTATAAAAGTAGATTAACTAGGAATGCTTGTCGTCACCTCCGAAGTCAAGCGTCAATGTGAGCCATTCTCTGGAATTTTTTTTTACTTCTGTAAGTCTTTTGATGCTATTAGAGTTCTACCAGAAATCTAGTAGACTTTTGAAAATCTAGTCTAACTCTAGTAGCCTCAAAAGGCTTGCAGAAATAAATTTATTTTTCGGAGAATGGCTCACATTGAATACGTGACGTCACGCATATCCTTTATTAGTGTTCACATGTGTATCCATCTTTGCATCCATTTGGATAATATACTTGAACGATGTCTATTCATCTTTGCAGAAGTATCTAGAAATAGATCTGAATTACTACCTGTGTCATCGTTCATGGATGTACAACCGTCATCCTGATGACATGTACGGTGTGCGAGATAAATTTATACATGGGGTGGAACAATTCTTATAGTTCGCCACAACGTTCCCTCAGTACATGGACGACACCAAAATTAAGTGTCAGTGTGTGAGATATTGTAACTTAAAATATAACTCAGAAGTGGATATGACATATCATTTGTACTCAAGGGATTTTACGCCGAATTATGTTCAGTGGACCTCACATAGAGAACTTGTGTCTTTAACATCGGAGCCGGAGCCTTATGTAGAGCCGTATGGGGATGTCTAAGACCACGCTGATTACGACGACGGATGCGTGAACATGATTTCCGATACTTCCGGGCCTAGTTTCGATCCGGATAATCATGATGATGTTCAGGAGGCACCGAATGCCGATGCTGCAAAGTTTATTGAGTTACTGGAGAATGCAATGACTCCATTATATCCTGGTTGTGAGGATCATTCACCATTGTTGGTAGTTATAAGACTATTGAGCATCAAGTTCAATTTTAACATGTCGCAAGAATGCTACAACCGACTGATAAAGTTGATTATAGAAACCTTGCCGGCAGGTGCTAAGTTACCTAAAGAATTCTACCGGTCTCAGAGGATAGTGAGATCGATCTGAATGGGATACATGAAAATTGATGTATGTCGCAATGGATGCATGTTGTACTGTAAAGACGACAAGGATCAAGATGCGTACAGATTCTGTGGTGCTGATCGCTACAAGGCCACCGGTAGAGAAAGGTCTGTCGGTGCAAGGAAGCCTACCATTTTGATGCACTACTTGCCTTTGACGTTGCGGGAGAGGTTGTTTATGGTGAAGGAGACTGCAGAAAATATAAGTTGGCACAGCGAAAACAGATCGAAGGAGTATTGGATCATCCATCCGATGGAGAAGTATGTAAGCACTTTGATCAAGAGTATCCGAATTTTGCTTCGAATTTGCATAATATCAGATTGGGGTTCTCCTCTAACATGTTTACCCCATTCAGACTTTCAGGCTCCCATTATTCGTCTTGGCCTGTGATCGTTACTCCGTACAATCTACTACCTTGGATGTGCATGAAGGCTCCGTATATATTCCTAACCATTATTATCCCGGGTCCGAACAATTTTAAGAGGAACATCGATGTGTATTTACAACCGTTAATAGATGAGTTAAATCAGCTGGGGAAGTAGGTGCCAATACGTACAATATTTCTAGAAAGTAGAATTTTTAGATGAGGGCAGCGCTTATGTGGACCATCAACGACTTTTCGGCCTATAGAATATTATCGAGATGGAGCACTCATGGCCGTCTCTCATGTCCGTATTGCATGGACTGCACCAAGGCTTTTTGTTTGAAACACGGAGGCAAATTATCCTTCGATTGTCATCGACAATTTCTGCCGAAGTATCATCCATACCAGAGGAACAATAATACTTTTCGTGTCGGCGTTGTAGATAAGACCAATCCACCACCAAGGTGGCTAGGATACACGATATGAGAAGAGGTAAAAAATTTACCAAGTGCTATCGATGAGCCTGCTAATGGGTACAAGTGTGATAGATTTGGTCACACTCATAACTGGACAAAAATGAGTATATTATGGGATCTGCCATATTGGAGCACCAATCCGATCAGACATAACCTTGATGTCATGCATATTGAGAAGAATGTGTTTGACAACATAATTAATACTGTAATGGACGTAAAGGAGAAGACAAAAGACAATCCGAAGGCCAGGTTGAACTTGGAAGAGATATGTAGACGTCCTGTGTTTCATTTGATAGAGGAGGGGAATGAAAAGTTAAAGAAACCAAAGATAATTTTCTAACTGGAGAAGGAGGATAAAGGGAGACTTTGTAGGTGGTTTCAGGGCCTAAATTTTTTAGACGGGTACGTGTAGAACTTAAAAAGATGTGTCGACCTCAAGGAGAATAAACTGACGAGTATGAAGAGCCACGATTGTCACGTATTCATGGAGAGTTTAATTCCGATTGTATTTAAAGAATTCTTACCACAGGTCTTCTGGGATCCATTGACAAAGCTTGGCATATTCTTCAGAGATCTTTGTTCTACTAAGTTGCTCGTCGATCGTCTAGAAAAGTAAGAGAAGAACATTGCTGTAACACTGTACAAGCTAGAGAAGGTATTTCCTCCAGGATTCTTTGACTCCATGGAGCATTTGACAATATATCTTTCCTATGAGGCATATTTTGGTGGACCTGTCGATTATCGGTGGATGTACCCGTTCGAGCGGCATCTGAATCACCTAAAGAGAAATATTAAAAATAAGGCACGGGTTGAGGGTTCTATTTGTGAAGTTTATGTTCTCGAGGAGGTTACAAATTTTTGCTCGACGTATTTTAAACCTCATATTGCTACTAATAGAACGAGAGCTTCGAGAAACAACGACAGATATCAGAAATCTAATGATGCAATCTAAAAGTATTCAATGCATCCGAAAATCCTTCGGGAAAATAAAAAAGAGATATTTGAATGATGACGAGCTAAGGGCTGCTCAGTTGTATATATTACTCAATTGCGACGATGAGGAAGTGGAGAAGCTAGAGGGATAAGTAATTAATATGTCTACGTTTACGTTATCTTAATATAATAGTATAAACTAATATTATGTTCTTAATCGGTGGTTGCTTCGTTATTTTTAGCACATATAATGATGAGCTTAGGTCGGTTAGACCTACATAATAGACAAAAAAGTAGAATAAGAAATGAGATATCATTTTCCTTCTTAGTTGACCGCATATGTAAGGAGCTCGATAATTACTTTTTCTGTATGCAATTGCACAATAAATAACTTACTATCGCTTCTTTGGTATTTAGGTCGATCGTCTAATAGCACCCGAGACTGAATTTATTAGAACTCTAGCTAATGGACCAATTACTGCCATCAAAATATGGCCAAGTTACTGTGTGAATATATTTAGGTTCAACTCAACAAATGCTCCAATCACAGACAGTTTCCTCGATCTTGATTTCTTGAAAAATAGTTGTTTGTGTATCAAGTCTTTGAACTATAAAAACGTCGATCCAGGCAATAATTTCTTTGTCATCTTACGAGATATTATGGAGTTAACATATAGTTATGGCACAGAACCTGCTAAGATTGTATTATTCAAGTGTGAATGGTTCGATCCGATTCAAGATCAAGGTTGGAAAATTGACAAGCATGGTCTTATGGATATAAACTACAAACGTAGATATCAAGGCTATAAACCATTTATCCTATCAAGTCTGGCTCAACTTGTGCACTTCACAACTTATCCTAGAGGAAGAACATCGAGGTCGGACTAGTGGGCATTATGTAAGACTAAAACTAGAAATACCTTATCAAGAGGACGAGCTACCTCTTGTAACAAATATTGTAGATGTTGACTCAATAGAACTTACTCATTACACGACTAATAATGTAGAAGAGGTATAATTATCAGAAGATAAAGACGAAGTAGATGGAAGTAAAGATGAGTAGGAAGAGGAGGGCGAGGAAGACGGAGAGGATGAATATTCTAAAGATAATTAAAAATAAAATAAATCCATTTGGACTTTTGACATGTATTATATTTTGACTGTAGAATATACTATCCATTTAGACTTATGACACTACTAGTTATTTGTTGTATAATTCTATTAATACTGTGAGATATGACACAGACACATGATATGCTCACACTGACATGACACACACATGCTGACACGATACACCAAAACAGACACACTTTTCTTCCAAAATAGTGTTGCATGTGTGTATTTCTGTTGCATTTGGTTATATATGTATGATGGGCCTTATGTGTTGTATTTGGTTATATGTATATTTGTGTTACAAAATAGTATAGGGTGTCAAGTTGTAACTATGATTGTGCCTATGCTTTATTATCATATGTTACTATCAGGTATAACAGGACGATGCAGATTATTCGACGGTAGATCCTCTAGACAGAGTGTTCCTCCGGTACCAATTACTGGTTCGAATCCTCGTCGTAGAGTACTCCAGTGTACCGACTAGTCACATCTCCGACTCCATCAACGGTACATGGTATTACTCTTGGGACGAGCAGGTCTAAGCCTGAGATGACTCCCCCGTCCAGCCTTCCTCCTGCTGACGGCACCATGGAGACAGAGAGCAGATAGAGGAGGTTGAGCCGACTATGTCTGCACATGATTAGAGTGATCCTCCATGTGCGCCTTCGGACGAGACGATGATGGAGATTTGGAGGGACGGGCCTAGCAAGTAAGTTAAATAGTTAAAATTTTCTAAATAATTATATCTATATATTCATAAATTTAATTATCATTGTATAGATATCATCATTCGACGGTATAGAGAGCACTGGGGCATTTTCTAAGGCAGAACTATGGTTGGCCTTGGATCAACTACTCAGATGCTCCTGAAGATAGGAAGGCATTCTGGTTTGGCCACTTCAAGGTAAAAATATATTTACTTTTAATATCAATAATCATTTATACATATTATGTAACTCTCTATTTTACTTCTTGTAGAAAACCTATTTCTATCTACCACATCGGGCTGAGAAGATCGAGGAGCAGTTTTCTGTCTTCGTCATCAAGCCGATCCATGATACGATAGATTACCAGAAGGCTCGTTATCGCTCCATACAACCACTCATGGTTGGATTACGCCTGAGCAGTGGACTGCGATGAAGGCAAGATTCGATGAACCCAAGTTCAAGGAAAGGTCGGAGAAGGCAAAGGCGGCTAGGTCGAAGGCAGAAAAGTGGTGTGGTGGTTCAATTTCCATGACAGAATATTTCCATTGTCTGGTATGTATTTTATTAAATATATATTATTTTAATAAAAGTAGAATAAGATGTTTAATTTGAATAAAAAATAATATAATTTTTAACAGGTACAGAGGGGTGAGGACGCCAACATGGTGACCGTCTTCCTGGCCACCCATCGGAAGGGCAAAAGCTCATCAATGAGAAGGCCACGTAGATTTATGTACGTTTTACTATCATGTATTAGTTTTAATTTAACATAGAAAATATGCAAATATATATATATATATATATATATATATATATATATATATATATATATATATATATATATATATATATATATATATAGTTATATAGTTATGAATAAGTAACTTAGACATTAGCAACCACTTTTCTAGGACGAGTATCTTAAACTACGTAAGTGGACGAGTGCTAGTGTACCTGTAGAGGGAGGGGCTGGTACTTTCTTGCAGCCCTCTACAGCTCCGTCGATGATAGAGCTCTGGATGACCGTCGTTGGTGGTCTTCAGAGGGGTACGTACTACGGTACGAGATCCTATGGCACCTTTGTTGCGACACAGTCCTCCAGGGCACCCTCTGTCAGTGTGCACTCCTCGCAGCCTTCGCAGACGTCGGCACAATCCCAAGAGAGCATTGACCGTCAGATTGATGACCTGCATGAAGAGTTGCTACGGAGGATTAAGGAGCATCCATAGTTTGCGTCGCAGACGGACGATGCGACGATCACCGCACGTTTTGATTCGCTCGAGCATAGCCTTATGGAGCTCAGGACTCCGAGCCAGATGACAGATCACAGCCTTATGAAGCTCAGGACTATGAGCCAGATGACAGGGCGCAACTTGGCAACTTTGGCCTCATCTACGAAGCGGAGACAGATGGAGATGGAGGGGTCGCATACGGCTATTAGCGACTTACTTGCGAGGATACATGCGGCATAGGATTTGTTGAGTCGGTCGGTGGTGGAGAATACTTCGAGGGTGGTATCTGCCATGGATTCATACAATGCTTGACAGCTAGCTTTGGAGCAGATACGTCCTCCTGGTCCGCCGACATCAACACCGACTCCACCACTGCCTCCTCCATCGACATTGGTGACACTTTCACAAGAGCAGTATAAGTTCCTTCTATCCCAGATGCACGACGGTGCTCCTCCTGATCAGTAGTAGTCCTTGTTTGGACAGGTTTTAGTATGTTTGTGTGTATTGGCCCATTCTTGGATCTTTGATGTATTTATTTTATACTTTTTATTATATTCTGAGACGCATGTGATAATTATTTTAAATTTATTTATCTACTTCTTGAGACATATTTAGTGTAATGTAACTTTGTAAATTTTTTCTATGTGAGTTTAGTTTATTATTCATATTAACTGTATATAAATTTATCGGTGTTGAGTATTCCACCGAAGGGGTCGACGAACCAAGAAAATTCAACGGAGGGTTGCTCCGAGTCTATTTATATAAACTGTGATTTTATAACTTCAGGTAGAGTTTTCTTGGAAAATATTTTACAAACTGCATCCTGTTTTTCTTAAAAAAAATTTAATTTAGCAACATTTTGCGACGTTATGCGACATTCACCGACGTATAGTTATATAGCTAACAAGTATCGTAACATCGCTACCTGGTACCATGGACATCGCTAGGACGTCGCTACACGTCGCTAGCATGCTGACATGGCAAAACTTGCCATGTCAGCATTGTTGGAGCTAAACGTCGCTCATAATGTCGCTAATATAGTGACGTGTTGTAAACAAAGAATAAGTTGCCAAGTTAACGACTACACGTCGCTAATCGTCATATATTCTGCGACATCTGCTCGTCGAAAATATACGTCGCTACAGCGATGACTAGCGACATGTTTTTGTCAGCGACCATGTAATACGCGACAACGTAAAAACGTTGCTAGATACATCGCCAAAATATTTTAGCAACGTTATTTTACATATTAGCGACATTTTTGGACGTCGCTAATATGTGTTATTCTGGTAGTGCGATATATAAAACTTAGTGAGGACTTAAAAAAGTTCTACAAACCAATTATGTTCGAACAAAACCACATAAGATCACAACATAAACACGTATTTTTACGTGAAAATCCTAATGAAAAAATTACGGGATGATCAGAGTCCTTTACAAACTTTTCCACCGATCCATATGGATCACAAAAATACTTCAAATATATAGAAATAGATTACAACGAGTACAAAAGATTATCGAAGACAAAAAAATTGAGGAAGAACCAATAAAAAACTCTTCAAACCGATCTCTCTTTAAATCAACCCCTGAAATCCAAATCACCTATTCCTCTCTTAGAAAATTGCACCCGTTGAGAAAATTCTCTCCTTAGATTGTAATGTCTTGAGTTTACGATTAAGAACTACCTATTTAAAAAACCAAACTCCTGAAAAGATGTGGACCTTTGATCACGATCTAATGGTGTTACAAAAAATGATCCAAATTTAACCTTCTCCCCCAACACTTGTATACCAGCGATGGTATGCGGGGGGTATACTAAAAAATATGTACTTTAACTCAAAACCATTTTGGGACAAACTATTGTATTATCAGTGTACCGACAACACGCTGGTTTCGTTATAACGACATAATATTGTTGCTACTATTACAACTTTATCAAAAAAATTAAGACACTCTCATATCGTGCCTCCTTCATCGCCTTCGAATCACTGACCTTCTCAGACACATGGATGGAGCTCGTCGCACTCCGGCATATTCTTCACATAGGTTGGGAACCCCACCCCATATAATTCCCTTACAAACCAGATGGAGGAGCTCGTCATTTCGATAATTCTTTGATAATACTCAAAATTTTCCATCGGTAGAACATTCGGGAGCATATCCGTTCTATTCTTCTCTGTATGAACATTCTCAAGCGTTGCATCCTTTACCTCTAACAAATCTCGTATCCAGTGTTACAAAGTTATAATATGTTTGGACTGACTATGAAATATCGATTTCTTCCCAAGGTGAATAGCGCTTTGGCTTCGCAAAGCAAAATGTACTGCTATTGCTTAACCCCTATTTCCTGCAGGAACTTTTTTATTAATAATAAATTCTTAGAAACCTCCGTTATCGCAATAAATTCAGCTTCTGTCATAGACAAGATAACACAATTCTGCAACCGTGGTTGCCATGAAACTAACCGACCAACAAACATCATAATATAGTCAAAAATTGATCTCTTGGTATCCACATCTCCAACCGTATTAGTATCAATATAACCAATCAGCTTTGGCCCGTCACTCCTGAATGAAAGCTTCAAATCAGCAGTGCCTTAAAAATAACGAAGAATCAATTTGACTATTTCTAATGTATCCTCCTCGATTGGAATGATACCTACTAACCATGAATATTGTGTGAGCAATATTTGTCCTCGTACACACCATATCAAATATGAGACTTTCCACTACTAAAGCATATGGAACTCTCTCCATATCTTTCATTTTGTCCTTTATTAATGGACACTCTGTGGAGCTTAAAGTGAGTTATAAGAGAGGTGCTCACTTTCTTTCACCCGTTCATTAAGAAATGCAGAAGTAAACGATAAATGTACTTTTCTTGGAACAACCAAAGAATCTTGAACTCTCTTTCTCGGCTGATCTTCTCCCCAAGAATAGTCTTCCCTGTGCCCAAATCCTTCATAGAGAAGGCCATGCATAGTTGTTACTTCATTTCACTATCATAGTGGCATTTTATCACACAAATAGTATATCACCCACATAGAGTAGCAAAATGATAAAATCATCATCGACAAAATACTTTACAAACACACCATGCTTTCCCATAAACAACTACTTATTGTACCACTTCAGTGGAGCTACTTCAAACCATAAAAACTCTTCTTCAACCAACTGTAAGCCCCCTATTTAGATTATTTAATATTTTCTTACATTATGGTTATGTATCATTTAATTCTTCCTAGCATATAATATTAAGTACTTTTTTTATAATTTGAATTAATGAGAGAAAACTTAATAATTAAAAATGGGAAAATAAAATAAAATATACTTAAGTAAAATAATCTAGCTATTAATTAATAAATCAAAATATAATAAAATATAGATAATTATATGAATTTGAATTTGAATAAATCCTAAAGATTATAATTATGCAAATCAAAATCATCTATAAATAATATGCACATAGGGATATTGATTGCCTATTTGGAAATGGTTTGATAAAATAACTTGTAGAAGAAATATTTATTATTCAAATATACTTAAACTACCTAATGGACTCATGTTCCCATCCTAATAAGTTTTTAATAGTCGAGTTCCCTTAGCATAAGGAAATCATGCTTATCCTATCTAGTTTTAAATATCTAATCCTAGTTCCTTTGTAATCAAAGCTAACCATATATCTACCTTCCTATATAAGCAAACCCATGAAATCAAAGCCTTTTTGCAATTAATCATCATCATTTGCATCTCTCTCTCTCTCTCTCTCTCTCTCTCTTATATATTACCTCCTCCCTCATCCTATTCTATCTCTCTCATCGCCTATCAACTTCACCTATAATCATCACCCAACCCATGCAACTTGCACCATACTCCGTTGGTGCTATTGTCGATTGTCCAAACCCTAAGCTCATTACCTTCGTCCTCCCTCCTTCACCCCCATCAACACCAATGGAACCAACCACCATCTCCATCAATTCTGATCCCACACCTAGACTCCCCTCCATAGCAAACCTCTAACATCGACCGACCTTCGTTCCTATGCCAGGCTGACATCGTGACCCGATCGGAAAGCTAAAGCCAGTGGCAACCCTGTGGCGAAGCCCAACCGCCCCATAACCAAGGCCACACCAAACCACTATGTCTCTGCCCCTTATTATTCCAGCCAGACCTAACCCTTGGTACTTGATTAGAGAAACCAAGTTATCCCCGTGCCTACGAACCTCATCGAACTCCCCTGGTCGCACATCATCGCGACCAAAGTTTTTTCGTCCAGAGAAACCAGAGCATTTATTTTTCTAGCCGATCTCAATAACCAAGAGGTCTTCCAACCGTCCCCAACGTACCGAGGAGCCCCACTGTGCTTCGGATCATAGCACAACTAGCCTACGGCCTGGTTGGCATACCTATACTCCATGCTTATTTCTTTTTTCCTCCTTTACCTACTTCCAAAGCTGTGACCAGCCCTACTACGAGGGAAGCAGACCATCCATCGACGCCTCCAGGAAGTCGTTGTTGAAGGATCGATATGGCAACTCTAGTAGGGGTGAATATAGTACAGCAGAATAAATTTCCAATAAAAATTAAGGCTACGTACCAATTAAACTATAGCAGCAGTATAACAAGTATATATAGAAAGTAAAATTTCAGAGAGTACAAACACAAACATCGCGATGTATAATGGTTTCTCTCCTGGAGGACTAATCTAGTCTTGATAACTCTTGCTCGGAGTTAATCCACTATTATCTTAAATAGCGTACACACCATATGCTTTAATCCGAAGGGAACACCGACTTCTTACAACACGAGCTTTGATCCTAAGGATACCGACTTCATACTTGCAAAAGAAAACTTGAATTTTCAAGCTTGTTACAACTCGAAACAGAATTCTAACCCGAAACAGACTTTTATTTATAAGGTTTTCAGAGACCAAGTTCGAGTAGATTTCTGTCCTCAAACATTCATAAATTCGAACGTTATGAGTTTGGTCATCCCGAATAGGAGGAAAACTAGGGTTTTTGGTTTAGGTTGACTGAATTCGGCCAGAGTTCGGGCAGAACTCAGTCCGAATTTGGCCATCCTCAATCCAAATTGATCCTGGTTGGTTTCAGGCTTGTTTGACTAGGTTTGAGCTAGGGTTTTGGTTTGTTTCGAATGTTGGGTTTATCTGGGTTTAGCTAGGCTTTTTTTGAGTGGACCTTGGATTTGAGTGCATATAGTTGCCAAAATACGATCCATTTTACATGTTCTAGACTCAAAATAAAGTATAAAAATACATAATAAAATATAAAATAACCAAAAGCAAAGATTTTAATCTTCTTATGAAGTAGCAACTGTGTAGTAGTAGCAGTGACGTAGAACAGTCTTCAGTTGAACCATATTACATTGTATTGAATCGTAGTATAGTTAATTTTCGAAATTTGGTTGACTATTGTCACCCTTATGTATCATTTAATTCTTTCTAGCATATACTATTAAGTATCTTTTTTATAATTTGAATTAATGAGAGAAAACTTAATAAATAAAAATGGAAAAATAAAATAAAATATACTTAAGTAAAATCATCTAGCTATTAATTAATAAATCAAAATATAATAAAATATAGATAATTATATGAATTTGAATTTGAATTTGAATAAATCCTAAAGATTATAATTATGCAAATCAAAATCATCTATAAATAATATGCACATAGGGATATTGATTGCCTATTTGGAAATGGATTGATAAAATAACTTGTAAAAGAAATATTTATAATTCAAATATACTTAAACTACCTAATGAACTCATGTTCCCATCCTAATAATTTTTTAATAGTCGAGTTCCCTTAGCATAAGGAAATCATCCTTATCCTATCTAGTTTTAAATATCTAATCCTAGTTCCTTTGTAATCAAAGCTAACCATATATCTACTTCCTATATAAGCAAACCCATGAAATCAAAGCCTTTTTGTAATTAATCATCATCATTTGTATCTCTCTCTCTCTCTCTCTCTCTCTCTCTCTCTCTCTCTCTCTCTCTCTCTTATACATCACCTCCTCCCTCATCCTATTCTATCTCTCTCATCGCCTATCAACTTCACATATAATCATCACCTAACCCACGCAACTTGCACCCTACTCTGTTGGTGCAATTGTCGATTGTCCAAACCCCAAGCTCATTACCTCCGTCCTCCCTCCTTCACCCCCATCAACACCAATGGAACCAACCACCATCTCCATCAATTCTGATCCCATACCTAAACTCTCCTCCATAACAAACCTTTAACATCGGCCGACCTTCGTTCCTATGCCAGGCCGACATCATGACCCGACCGGAGAGCTAGATCCAGTGGCAACCATGTGGCAAAGCCCAACCGCCCCATGACCAAGGCCACACCGAACCACTATGTCTCTGCCCCTTGCCATTCCAGCCAGACCCAACCCTAGGTCCTTGATTAGAGAAACCAAGCTATCCCCGTGCCTACGAAACTCGTTGAACTCCCCTGGTCGCACATCATCGCGACCAAAGTTTTTTCGTCCAAAGAAACCAGAGCATTCATTTTTCCCGCCGATCTCAATAACCAAGAGGTCTTCCAACCGTCCCCGATGTACCGAGGTGCCCTACCGTGCTTCGGATCATAGGACAACTAGCCTACGGCCTGGCTGGCATACCTATACTCCATGCTTATTTCTTTTTTTCTCCTTCACCTACTTCCAAAGTTGTGACCATCCCTACTACGAGGGCAGCAGACCATCCATCGATGCCTCCAGGAAGTCATTGTTGAAGGATCGATATGGCAACTCTAGTAGGGGTGAATATAGCACAGCAGAATAAATTTCCAATAAAAATTATGGCTACGTACCAAGTAAACTAAACCAGCAATATTACAAGTATATATAGAAAGTAAAAGTTTAGAGAGTACAAACACAAACATCGCGATGTATACTGGTTTCTCTCCTGGAGGACTAATCCAGTCTTGATAACTCATGCTCGGAGTTAATCCACTATTATCTTAAATAGCATACACACCATGTGCTATAATCCGAAAGGAACGCCGACTTCTTACAGCACGAGCTTTGATCCTAAGGACACCGACTTCAGACTTGCAAAAGAAAACTTGAATTTTCAAGCTTGTTACAACTCGAAACAGACTTCTAACCCGAAACAAACTTTTATTTATAGGGTTTTCAGAGACCAAGTTCGAGTAGATTTCTGTCCTCAAACGTTCATAAATTCGAACGTTATGAGTTTGGTCATCCCGAAGAGGAGGAAAACTAGGGTTTCTGGTTTAGGTTGACTGAATTCGGCCAGAGTTCGGGCAAAACTCGGTCCGAGTTCGGCCATCCTCAATCCAGATTGATCCTGGTTGGTTTAAGGCTTGTTTGACTAGGTTTGAGCTAGGGTTTTGGTTTGTTTCGAATGTTGGGTTTATCTGGGTTTAGCTAGGCTTATTTTGAGTGGACCTTGGATTTGAGTGCATATAGTTTCCAAAATGCGATCCATTTTACATGTTCTAGACTCAAAATAAAGTATAAAAATACATAATAAAATATAAAATAACCAAAAGCAAAGATTTTAATCTTCTTATTTAGTAGCAACTGTGAAGTAGTAGCAGTGACGTAGAACAATCTTCAATTGAACCATATTACACTGTATTGAATCGTAGTATAGTTAATTTTCGAAATCAGGTTGACTATTGTCACCCTCACTTTTCCAACTAGGGGTACTTTGGTAATTCGACATATGTATTTAATTTTTACGAATAAATATTAGTTATTAGTATGCTATATATTTAATTATGACTTGTATTATTTATTAATTAGTGGACTAGTCCATTAATTAGACTTGTCATGACAACTAGTGAGCCTAGTTTGGATCTAAACTCATTACACCCATTCTCATTAATTAATTAGAGAGCATTAGTTTAATTATAATTAATTAGAAGCTTTCCAAAATTGTCCTTCCCTAATCCTATTCATAATTGGATGGAGAGAGATAATTTGGACCATGCACATAACTTGGGAAAGGGGGAAGGGGGCGACCACTATTAGAGGGGGCTCTCCTCTCTCTCTCTCTCTCTCTCTCTCATTTGTATTCATTTAGATCTAGAAATTTGATCCTCAATTTCCATTATTCCCTCCAATGAATTCCTACTCAATTCACCTCCATTTTTTTCACAAATTTATCACCCTTGGAGTTTTGGAGTTTGGAGAAGCAAGGAGCTTTGGAGCTAGGGATAGTGTCCGGAACGTGTCCAATTATATTTTTATTGGGAATACATCTCCCAATTAGTAATTTCTGAATTTTTTCTTCATTGTAGCTTCTTAATCATGCATTTAACCCCTAGGAATCACCCCATGGCATAGGACTATCTATAGGAATAATTTTAAGGAAATTTGGTTGAGTATTATGGATTCTACATAGATTTTTGTATGTGGTTTAGGGAAATTACAAGATTGACACATCAATTGTGTTGTCATGAGACCAATTAGATCTAATTAGACTTAGATTGGGGTTGTAGGACTAGGTATGTGTCCACAAATGTATACGTGTAGGCCGTATCACGGTATTTTGCGATACAGTGTGATACGGGGCTCATTTTGAGTAATTTTGTGAAATTCTCTATATTTTCTATTGTGATTAGCTCTAATAGCTATTATTAATTATATTGGATATGTGAAAATATTTATCATGAAGAATTGGAGTTTTGGTGTGTCACTTGGATGTGTATATTAGTGTATCACATTAATGCCTATTAAGTATTTGTTTACATGTCTAGTATGTGTTTATACACATATATATGTATGTGATTTATAAGTGTAGATGTGTATTGATATTATAGATATATAGTTGAGGGTGTGCGTGAGTGTATCAAAGAAAGAAAATAGAGAAGTAGCCATTGTAGTGATGTGCCAAGCATGTGCACAAGCAATGAGTTAGTGTACATGGCAATTTAGGGTTTTCCTGTGACCGTGTGATCGGGTTATAGGTGGTGATAGGGTGTTAGTATCATAGTGTATCAAGAATTCATGTATATGTATGCACATGTGTTTATGTGATTGAAGTTTGAGTTGTAGATGAGTATTAGTGTACCAAGGGGGACGGGTCTGAGTTTAGAACTATTCTGCAATAGCAATTGTTGCTGCAAGTGCAGCAAGCACTGCTACATTTAGCAGTTACAAGATTTGCTGCAGGTTGCAGGAAAGGAAAAACGAGTAGCAGTAGGTCCAGTAGCTCGATGCTACTGGGACAGTGGAGCAACAACTCGAGGGAAGGTGTGTGTGGGTTGTGCAATAAGTTGTACAACCTGTGGGGACTGTGGCAGTGTTGTTATAGGCTTGTCAGTGAGCAGTTGAGAGGATCTGTTCAATGTATAGATGTTGGAGGGGCATCATGTATCGGGTTATCTAGGTAGAGGTAAGTAACTTGAGTAAGAACCTGGGTTTAGTTCAAATTGAGTGGTAGTAACATGTTACAGTGAGTTTGAGAGGGGAGTCTAAACAACTCAGTTCTACTCGAATGAGAGTAAGGTGGCTTGGGCTATAAGTTTGTGCAGTACTTGCATTGTATGGGCATCATGTGTTCCGTAGTTAGTGTTAAGGTGCCAATTGCATACTTGAGCACAGTAGCAATTATTTAATGACTGATTTCAATTGCAGTAGAAAGGTGAAGGGAATTAGGACTTGGCTGCTGTGTAGTGGGGATACTAAAGCTAGCATTTTATAGGTTAATAAGTTATCATTGGTTAACTTATGAGTGTGGTGAGAACTGGGACTCGATATCAGTCAAGTTACTGGAATGAAAAACTGTTGTAAATGAGAAGGAACTCGATTATGTGATGTTGGGTAAGGTGGTTAGTAGCAAAATCTGTAATTGGAAACCTGAATATACATGCAGCAGGTATAAAGGGGTGGGCAAAACAAGATTTACACTGATACTTGAGTATCAGTTGTGCTGAAGGTAAGGGAGCCTCACAGGAACTACAGTTGCAGTGTTGATTAGGGGCTTAAGTTCAGTTATTAGAGTTGTTTGCAGCAGTATAGTGTAGAAGGGATGCACATGTTTTGGTTAGTCATTGATGAGGGGTATGGATGGTTAGAAATACTAGTGTATAACAGTTAACTAGCATTTATATACTGTACCAGTTAGTATAGTGAATATAAGATGGCATATAGGGTTATTAGTTAGTATATTAATTAGTAATGCAAGTTAAGTAGATCTCAGTGATTAGTGAATTAGATAGAGTAATATCTTAGTATAGTATAATGTCTAATGGTTAGTTTTATGATAATACCAGTCAGTGTATTAGACATAATTTTTAGTATACTATCTAGTTAGTTATATATATGCTTTAACTAATATGATATATATATATATATACCAGTTAGTTGCTAGTCAGTTAAGATATATATATATAGTGTAAGTTAGTTAGCTAGTAAGAGCTAATTAGCATTATCAGTTAATGTACAATATTAGGTTAGTTAGTGTAAGTATAGTTGAGATATCAATGATACATTTAGATTATGACCTTGTATACCGAGTATAAGCAAGTACCAGTTAGTTGGTGACCGTTAGACCAAGTAACCTTAGTGTGGACCTAGTTTAGCTAGGACAACCTAGTATTGGCCTAAAAATGCATTTTGTGCATCCTTTAAACTATGTATTATTTATTTACATAATTAAACTTAATATTTTCTAAATAGGATTGTGTGACACCAGCTTGGGCATCGAGATACACTCATTGCTCAGGACCAGAGGTGAGTACATCTCTCTATTAATTTTTATTTTATGATAGTATATATATCACATATTCTAGAACTGTATATTTGGTTCTGAAACAGTGGTTACACTAACTGGTACTATATAGATCCTATTAGAAGATATTATCCCTTACCGTGTTCAACGGGTACTCCTTCACATGTATTTTATCATATGTATCGGGTATTGATTTTAGTGTATTTGTGTTCACATACTACTCGTGTTCAGTGTGCCCATATTCGTGTTCGTAATGTATCGTGATTGGATCTATTGTTATTGGTTGGGTATGGTAGGGGGTAGTAATTAGTTATGTGATCAAGCCCAAGTGTATTCGTGTACATGTCAATTACATATCACACTTGTAATCGAGTTACCATATTGTATTCGTGTTCAACCCAAAGCGATCACATAATAAACTTATACTCTATGACACAGTAGGTAGTTTTATTTATTTTTATTTAAATTGTAGTTATTCAAATTGTCTGTTCTTTATTCCAGTATATTACCTGTTCCTCTAGTTCACTTTATTTCTTATGACTAGTTACCCTGTATTCCTTTCTATTATTTGTTATATATGATCGATTATATTTTTGGAACTAATTCCAGAGGTATGTACTTCGCTCTAATCCTGACTGGATATATTTTTTAGATGATTGGCTTGTGGACCAGTATCCTACCTACTATGGGTCGCAGGACGACGTACCATTAGAGGATACTCCTTTAGAGCAGGAGGACTTAGTACCAGAGACTGAGGAGGCTAGACTTATTGTTTAGACTTATATTAGACTTTATTGAGTTTATTGGCATGTATATATATTTTATTTCGGACTTTTGGATGTATTGTGACTCTTTTTTTTATTATTCTATATCGTGCTTTATCTTTCTTAGTTTGCTATGTGATTGAGTATTGTTTACCATTATCATATACCGTATTGTTCCTCTGTTGGGAGTTGAGATGACATTGACAGGTACCATATATATTGTATGAGATATTTAGATAGTATGGTTGACCCAGACATCGTTCTACCATCGATGTTACGGCGTAGGCTGGGCATTGCTCACTACTCGTACCCTTATTCCGGGTGTGGGTCGTGACACATTTTTAGTGGTGGTCCATGCAGGTCAAGAGTCGCATCTAGAGCGATATCGTAGTTGTACTCAACTAGAGTACTACTACGAACCTGTTTTAGGATATAGGATATAGGCTGAGAGTATATTCAATCACAACTAGGAAATATTTCCAAATATCAGTTTTGTTATACTTATCTATTAGAATGCTTGCTTTACTTGGATAATTTTATCCTTCTTTGATGATATCGTATCTTACTCAATATTGATTTCTTGTTTCAATATCTCTTCAGGATGCCGTCGAAGACGCATTTCCAGCGCTTAGGCGCAGTATCAATGAGATCGGTTACTTCGTCGCCTCTGAGGGCAGCACTAGCAGACACTGTTCCAACAGCTACAGTTCAGAGATCTGCTTCACCGATCCAGGTGGACATTTCTACAGCAGCTTTCGGGAGTGCTCTACCTCCAATACATGGAGCAGCGCCGACAATCTCAGGGGATCTTCCACCCCCACCACCCGCAGTCAATCCGACGCAGATGTTTATACTCTTTCAGCAGATGATGGAGACGCAACAATGCTATTCAGAGGTTTTAAGGCAGGGTATTGAGAATGCCCACCATATTGTGCTCGCCGTAGTCGAGAGAGTCACCTTAGTCCAGCCACAGACGACACCATCTCAGTTTACCCCGCAGCAGCCGAGGCTGGGGACAATCATAGACTTCAAGAGGAGAGGGCCGAAGGACTTTAAAGGCACTGAGGAGATTATTTATGCTGGTGATTGGATAAAAGATATTGAGAGAAACCTGCAGATGGTGCAGATTTCAGAGAGGTTGCTGGTAGAGGCCGCATGAAGCATGATATTTGATATCGCTTTGACTTGGATCAGGACGGACCCCAGGATCTCAGCACCGGGACTTACTTGGAAAGCTTTTAAGGAGCTCTTCAAGAAATTTTTTTTCCAAATATGGCTCTGACATCTCTAGAGAGCCTGTTTTAGTACCTCGTTCAGGGTCGTATGACAGTGGATGAGTATGCAATAGAGTATTACAGATTAGGATATTTTGTGGAGGGACAGAACCCCAGAGAAAAGGCTAGGAAGTTCAGGAAGGGCCTGAACAAGAAGATCAAATCACATACGAATGGAGACCCCACCGCCACTTTTGAGAAGATTCTGAGGCAGGCACAGTGGACAGAGGATAATTTAGAGCTTGGCTCCAAGAGGTCGAGGGACATAGGAGGATCCAGTACTAACACGGGTCCAACAAAGTGGCCTCACTTTCAGCAGCAGCATCAGAGATACTTCCAACAACCGAGGCAGTAGTATCCGGGACCAACTAGAGCGCCAGTACAACAGGCACACCAGATCCAGAGGCAAGCTATTCCTTGTCTATTCTGTAAGAAACTGGGACATGGATATGATGCGTGCTGGATGAGATTGGGTCAAAATTTATTCTGCGGATTAGGAGACCACCATTTGAGGGCTTGTCCTAGAGCTCCAGCTCGTCCAGCTCAGGGCGGGACCCAGGCACTGAGAGCACCCACGAGACCACCAGCAGGACAGTAGAGATGACCCCCTACCACCATAACAACAGCAGTTCGCTCAGCAACGTCAGCAGCAGAGAGGTGCCCAACGACATGGGCAAGAGTTTGCCTAGGCCGTCGAGGAGAATAAGCCAACCAGTGATGTTATTTCAGTTTCAGTCTATCTTGATTATTTTTCAGCTCATACTTTATTGATTTTGGTGCTTCACATAGTTTCGTATATGTATCTTTTGCTCTGAAATATCACCTTGAGACTGAACCGTTGGCGAGGACTTGCAAGATCATGACTGGGGGTGGCATTATCCTGGTCAGTGATGTTTGCAAGGATCAGAGAGTTTTTTTGGGAGGCTGAGAGTTGAGCGTATGTTTACTCGTAATGCCGCTTCCTAGATACGATATAGTACTTGGGATTGATTGGTTGAGTATGCACCATACTAGTATTGATTGTCGTGGAGGTAGAGTTTTGTTTCAGGCGCCAGGAGAGCCAGAGTTTGAGTTCGTCAGAGGAGCAGCAGAGCAGAGTGAGGGAGAATTTTATGGAGCTACGGTGCAAGAGTAAGAGCTGCCATATCCATTGATTATAGAGTATATGGACGTCATTCTGGAGGAGTTATCGGGGTTGCCCCCAGACAGAGATGTGGAGTTCTTTATAGACTTAGTACCAGGCGTAGAGTCGATAGCACAACACGTCTTTAGAGTGAACAACTGCGAAATGGTAGAGTTAAAGAAGCAGGTGGATGAGTTGCATGATAAGGGCTTTATCCTCTCTAGTTCATTACCATGGGGTCCCCCGGTATTATTTATACCAAAGAAGGATGGGTCGGTACGCATGTGTATCGACTACAGGGCACTCAACAACCTCACTATCAAGAATAAATACCCGTTGCCGCGGATTGACGATTTATTGGATCAGTTGAGTGAAGCGCAAGTATTTTCGAAGATAGACTTGAGGTCGGGGAACCACCATGTGAAAGTGAAGAAGGAAGACATTCCGAAGACAGCTTTCAGGACTCGGTATGGGCAGTTTGAGTTCTTGGTGATGTCGTTTGGGTTGACCAATACCCCGGCGGTATTCATGAACCTAATAAATAATATTTTTTATTATTACTTGGATCAGTTTATGGTGATATTCATTAATTAATAATATATTAATTTATTCGAAGATCTGGGAGGAGAATGAGAAACACCTGAGAATAGTTCTAGAGACCCTCATGAAGGAGAAGCTTTATGGTAAGCTTTTAAAGTGTGAGTTCTTCCTTAAAAAGGTTGAATTCCTCGGACATGTGATTACAGGAAACAGGATCTCAGAAGACCCGAAGAAGATTTCAGCAGTTGAGTCATGGTCTACCCCGAGTTTAATGACAGAGATCAGGAGCTTTCTTGGATTGGCAGGCTATTACCGGAGATTTGTTCAGGATTTTTCCAAGATTGTGGAGCCGATGAATAGACTTTACTAGGAAGGACATGGAGTTCGTCTGGACTGAGGAGAGTCAGGCTGCTTTTGAGGAGCTAAAGAAGAGGTTGACTACAACTCCAATGTTGACATTGCCATTAGGGGCAGGAAGATTTTCTATATAGTGATGCTTCGGTAAGGGCTTGGGATGTGTGTTACAGCAGAATGGGAAGGTGATTGCCTATGCTTCCAGGCAATTACGCCCGCATGAGAAGAATTACCCTACCCATGACTTAGAGTTGGCAGCAGTTATTTTTGATCTTAAGCTATGGAAGCACTACTTGTATGGGGAGCGAGTATAGATCTTTACAGATCATAAGAGCTTGAAGTATGTGTTCACACAAAAAGAGCTCAACATAAGATAAAGGCAGTGGTTGGAGTTGATGAAGGACTTCGATATTTCTTTGTAGTACCATCCAGGAAAGGCCAATGTAGTCGCTGACGCCTTGAGCAGGTATCCAGTGGCTATGTACTTGACGTAGAATAAATATTTATTAGCCGATCTTGATAGCTTGGGTATTGAAGTGTTAGTTCTTGGAGTTGCAGCACTGATGTGGAGACTTTAGGTACAGTCAGAGTTGATGGACCGGATCAAAGCTGCACAGTTCGAGGATGAGTCTCTGAGGAGCATCAGAGCACAGGTCCGGATAGGATTTGTAGAGGACTTCAGTATTGCATATGCTGGATCATTATAGCACGGTACCAGATTGTGTGTGCCGACTGGAGCATTGTGCGAGAAGGTTCTTCAGGAGGCGCATCGATCTCAGTACTCTATGCATCCAGGTGACAACAAGATGTATAGGGACATGAGAGAGCATGTTTGGTGGTATGGTATAAAGAAGGAGGTGGCTAGCTTAGTATCCAGATGCTTGGTATGCCAGCAGGTAAAGGCAGAGAGACAGAGGCCAGGTGGATTGCTTCAGCCTTTACTTATTCCAGAGTGAAAGTGGGAGCATGCGATGATGGACTTTGTTTTGGAGCTTTCGCGTTCTCCATGAGGTAAATATGCTATTTGGGTTATCGTAGACAGGTTGACCAAATTGATCCATATTCTGCCATTCAATGTGGGTACATCTACGGAGAAGCTCGTGGAGATATATGTGCGTCAGATAGTCAGATTGTATAGAGTTTTTGTAAGCATAGTCTCAGATCGGGATAGTCGCTTTACGTCTCACTTCTGGAGGAGTTTGCAGGCTAGCTTGGGCACTCAGCTCAAGTTCAGTACCATATATCACCCTCAGACAGATGGGCAATCAGAGAGGACTATCCAGACTTTCGAGGATATGCTACGCACTTGTGTTTTGGATTTTGGAGGCTCTTGGAAGGATTATCTTCACCTGGTAGAATTTTCTGACAACAACAACTACCAGGCCAGTATCGAGATGTCACCATTTGAGGCATTGTATGGATTATCATGGGATTATGTTGGTAAGAGAGCCTTATTAGGCCCAAAGATGGTCGTGGATGTAGTTGAGAAGGTGAAGCTCATCAGGGAAAGGCTTCGGGTGGCGCAGGACAAATAACGGCATTGGGCCGATAGCCACCGGAGACTATCCTAGTTTGAGGTATAGATTTTTGTATTGCTTGTGATTGCTTATTTTTGTTAGAGTTCTAAGGCTGTATTTTGTGCTAGGTTGGCGATCTGGTATTCTTGAATATTTCCCCTACATGAGGCACGATTTACTTTGGTGGAGGCAGGAAGCATAGCCCACGATATATCGGACCCTTCAGTGATCTTGAGAGGGTCGGTGCAGTGGCCTACAGACTAGACTTACCGCCTGTATTAGAGGGAGTGCATAACGTGTTCCACGTGTCACAACTAAGACGGTAAGTGGCAGATCCTAGACATGTACTAGATCACTCAAAGATCGAGGTTGGTTCAACTCTAAACTACCCAGAGCAGCCCGTAGAAATCCTGGATCATAGGTAGAAGGTGCTGCGGAACCAGACGATTCCTTTGTTGCGCATCACGTGGAGGCATCACTCGCTAGGAGAGAGTACCCGGGAGTGAGAGGCCGACATGCGCGAGCGATATCCTTATCTGTTTGAGCCGTGAGGTATATTTCTTTCTTGCTTGCATTGATTTCTTTTGGTAGTTAGTTTCTTCCTTAATTTTGAAGATGAAATTTTTTAAAGGTCGGTCGGATTGTCACCCTCACTTTTTCAACTAGGGGTAGTTTGGTAATTCGGCATGTGTATTTAATTTTTAGAAATAAATATTAGTTATTAGTATGCTATATATTTAATTGTAACTTGTATTATTTATTAATTAGTGGACTAGCCCATTAATTAGACTTGTCATGACAACTAGTGAGCCTAGTTTGGTTGTAAACTCATTACACCCATCCTCATTAATTAATTAGAGAGCATTAGTTTAATTAGAATTATTTAGAAGCTTTCCAAAATAGTCCTTTCCTAATCCTATTCATAATTGGATGGAGAGGGACAATTTGGACCATGCACATAACTTGGGAAAGGGGGAAGGGGGCCGACCACTATTAGAGGGGGCTCTCATCTCTCTCTCTCCTCTCATTTGTATTCATTTAGATCTAGAAATTTAATCCCCAATTTTCATCATTCTCTCCATTGAATTCCTACTCAATTTACCTCCATTTCCTTCTCAAATTTATCACTCTTGAAGCTTTAGAACTTGGAGAAGCAAGCAGCTTTAGAGCTAGAGATCGTGTCCGGAATGTGTCCAATTATATTTTTATTACGAATCTATCTCCCAATTGGTAATTCCTAAATTTTTACTTTATTGTAGCTTCTTAATCATGCATTTGACCCCTAGGAATCACCCCATGGCATAGGACTACCTATAGAAACAATTTTTAGGAAATTTGGTTGAGTATTATGGATTATACATAGATTTTTGTATGTGGTTTAGGGGGATTATGAGATTGATACATCAATTATGTTCTATGAGACCAATTAGATATAATTAGACTTAGATCGGGGCTGTGGGACTAGGTACGTATCCACAAATGGATATGTGAAGGCCGTATCACGGTATTTTGTGATACGGTATGATACGAGGCTCATTTTGATTGATTTTATGAAATTCTCTATATTTTCTATTGTGATCGGCTCTAATATCTATTATTAATTATATTGGATATGTGAGAATGTTTATCATGAAGAATTATAGTTTTGGTGTGTTACTTTGAAGTGTATATTAGTGTATCACATTAATGCCTATTAAGTATTTGTTTAAATGTCTAGTGTATGTTTATACACATATATGTGTATGTGATTTATAAGTGTAGATATGTATTGATATTATACATATATAGTTGAGGGTGTGTGTGAGTGTATCAGAGAAAGAAAATAGAGAAGTGGCCATTGTGGTGAGGTGCCAAGCATGTGCACGAGCAAGGAGTTAGTGTACAGGGAAATTTGGGGGTTTTCTGTGACCATGTGATCGGGTTATAGGTGGTGATGGGGTGTTAGTATCATAGTATATCAGGAAGTCATGGATAGGTATGCACAGGTGTTTATGTGATTGAAGTTTGAGTTGTATATGAGTATTAGTGTACCAAGGGGGACGAATCTGAGTTTAGAACTCTTCTGAAACATTAATTGTTGCTGTAAGTGCAGCAAGTACTGCTACTTTTAGCAGTTGTAAGAACTACTGCGGGTTGCAGCGGAGGCAATACGAGTAGCAGTAGGTCCAGTAGCTCGCTGCTATTGGGATAGTGCAATAACAACTCGAGGGAAGGTATGTGTGGGTTATGCATCAAGTTGTACAACCTATGAGGACTATGGCAGTATTATCATAGGCATATTACTGAGCAGTTTAGAGGATATGTTCGGTGTATAGATATTGGAGGGGCATCCTATATCAGGTTATCTAGGTAGAGGTAAGTAACTTGAGTAAGAACCTGGGTTTAGTTCAAATTGAGTGGTAGTAACATGTTATAGTGAGTTTGAGAGGGGAGTCTACACAACTCAGTTCTACTCGAATGAGAGTAAGGTGGCTCGGGCTATCAGTTTGTGTAGTGCTTGCACTGTATGGGCATCATGTGTTCAAATTGGCTTGCTTCTATGTATCTTGTTATGTCCCTCTGAGGACCTTGTCCCTTTTCAGATATAGATGTTCATAAATATTTGCAGGAGCACGGATCAGGACTTACTACTTATCTCTTCCGAGGAGGTCTTACCTTCTGAGCATCAGTGATTATCTCTAGCGAGGGATCGCTTTGCTGATACACTTTTATCATTATCTTATTTATATTGGTGATTTATCCCACTCCCTCATTTTAGTATTAGTATAGTCATTTGTAGTAGACCCGACTATCATTTATGGATTATTCAGACTCATTATTCTAGTTTAGTTATTTTCTTTTGTGACTTGTTGTGTGGATGAGATTTAGTATACATGTGACTTGTGATACTATATTTATGCCAAATGTGAGTTTATATTCATATTACAGCGTACGTGTGTATTATGGTGTCCATATATTGGAGTTGCTATATTACTACGGCTGGCATGCTTATGTATTCCTAGTCCTACGTATTTTGGGACTGGGACGTGACATATTTTGTGTTGGCCCATGCAGGTCAAGAGCATATTGTCTCGGTTACGTCACTGTACCGAGCAAGCCTGTGCATAGGATTAGAATATAGGATCTCATCCACTTATTTAATCATCGTCCTTGATTTTAATTCACATTCTCATTTGATTGCTTGCATTGCATCTTGCTTGATCTATTCTCAACGTCAATCTTCTTTCGTGCTTGTGCCTTGTACCAGATATATACACTATATTATTTAATTATACTATTAGTTAAATCCTTGTAAGTTGGATAGTATGCCTCATAACCTAGTAACACATAGTCCTATTGACTCATTAATGAAGTATAAATGAATGACACCAACTATAGACTTGCATAAAAAGATAGTGTTTACCCAGACTATAGAACTTAGAGGCCCATACACCCATTTGATCGACTAGAGACCTTGACAAGGAGTTATTATAAAAACTGTAGAGGCACAACACCGATCTTCTTGGTAAACTTAGATTATTCTGTACCTTCCTCCATCATAATCAAGCGTACTAATATTTTTACTACCTCGACTTATGCTGTTATTATAGCCTAGTTTGCAAGCTTATTCTTTTATTGAGCTTGTTCATGACATATGTATTATTGGGGGCCCACACTAATATATTATCTAAATTAGAATCGGTGTATTATGGTCTGATCAACCGTAGTGCACTTGGTTCGCTCTTTGTATCACTATTTTATGTGGATTGAGATATAGTTGACTCAACTTGTTAGACGAATATACTTGCCCTCTAGACTGGCCAGAGTATATCATGTCAGGTACATAACCGTTCTGATGTGAACATGCAAATAAAAATTTACCAAAATAGGATTTCAATCCACAACTGCCTTGGCAACTCCCTTTCGAATTCTCTAATCCCTTTTGGTTCTGTACTTGTATCCTATCACCTCCTCCTTGAACTCTTTATTGTTGTTTTTCGTCTTCCCCTATTTCAAAAATACGAACGTTCGTGCTTAGTATAAGTTGATACACGAATAGTACTAGATATACCCCATAGGCCAGGCACTCATGATGACAAATAAGGAGTACAGACACAGGAAGTCGTAGATACAGGTACGACCTAAATTATATTTGCCAATGCATACTCGTGACCCCCCTTATAACACGAGATTTTAGGTGCATAGTAGACGTAGAATTATATAAGGTAGCTTAGCAGTTATGAGGAGATATTGATATTCTACTCAGATAGCATAAACACAATGCTAATAGATGTCACGCGTAGCAGTAGTAGTATTCTTTTCCTATCACCATCTCGCCCTCTTGGGGTGGCTCATCTTCTTTTCTATATTCATTCCTTATCTCGTGCTTAACTCTTCCTATCATAGTCGTATCCTTTCGTGCCATTATGAACTGTTGATTTACTTCAACCTTACCCTTATTTGGTTAGTCAAAACATAAATGGTTTAGTAATGAATGATAACTAAAGGATGAGTTAATAATAATAACCCTTATGTATAGACACTATAGCAATATTTGTATTCTTTTACTAATTTAACCCTTAAGTAGCATCATTTAGCCTAATAGGAACCTGTTAGATTGTTGAATTAGTTCATACTTTCAATAGTTTTATAAAGTTAGTCAAGACCTTAATTGTTACCCTAAAACCTAGACTAAACCTAGGAAGAGTTGAAGGCACTTGTTACGAACTGACAACTATGACAAATCGCTGGCAACGTAGCGATAACTGCAGCTAGACCGTTGTAGTAGAGTAGTCGAAGTATTTGCAGACATATCGGTCAGGTGGCATGGCAGTATTAGACTACGATACTTGACGGTTACAAAAAAAAAATCACGGTTGTGAGATTCAAGACAAGTACCCCAAGATTCTCGACCCAATAAATATATTCGTCTTACAACTTAGACAATAGCCTCAAGAGACTTTGATTACTAGTAGAATTCTTGTAAGTTGGGTAGTATAGATGAGTTAGAAATAGAATAGCGTATGGACAATAAATGAGGAAGTGTTAGAATGACAGACCATAACTTTTAGGAAGCATTGCTAGATAGCTATGTAGTGTGATAGCTATAGTAATTTTTATGATAATGGGTTAGTGTCAATTTTGAGGATAAAATTTTTATAAGTTGGGTAGAATATAAAATCCCATATTTTTAAAATATTTTATTTATTTAATTATTTAGATATTTAATTTATTTATATTATTTCGTAGTTATTTAGATAATATATACGTAGTGGGTTAATTACCTAGATAATTAATCATTAAGAATTATTGTACAAAAACTATTATTTTTATTTTAGGAATATTTGTGGGAGAGTAGTAGATTTTTAGAGTCTATATTAGGTACTAATGTATTTTTATATACCTTAAAATATATGTAAATAATATATAGTAGTAATAATAATAATAATAATAATGATATTATGATTATTATTATTAGTAATACTAATAATTTTAGTAATAGTGTTATTAAAAAGGAAAATAGAAAAGAAAAGAATTAGAAAAGATATGAGAATAGAAATAAGGAATAAAAGAAAGAAAGAAAAAAGAGAAAAAAAAAAGAAAACCTAAATGGATCTACCCCAAACCCAAACCCTCTATCCTAACCCGCAACCCATAAGGAATTCACCCGCATTACAAAAGCAGCAGCAGCAGCGACCACTATATCTACCCCCCCTCCCGCGTTTCCTTTATATATATATATCAACTTTTCTAGAAACCCTAGCCCTAAATCTCTAATCCCTCCAACCCCTCGATCAGAGCAGCTGCGACCGCCGCCAGTCTCGACCATCGCCGTCGACCTAGCCGCGCCGTCCAGCCAGCAAACCCGTCGGAGTTTCCCCCGCATCAACCGTGTCGCGACAGAAATTGATCTGCAGCGTACCTGTGTTCAAGTCTTGTTTTCTGTGCCCTCGCTTGACCAAACTCGATCCCGTCTTCACCGGTATGTTCACGACTTAACCCCCTTCCATATATGTGTATTAGTTGACCTCGAACAATGCGTAAACCTAGGCAAAAATAGCGACCAAGTTGGCAAAAAATGACAACTTTTGGGATCGCAGAAAACTACGGTAACTACTTATGTTCACGGACTCGTATCTCCCACCACAGAGATCCGAATTCAATTTTTCTTTTTGGTATGCGAAGACCACCTAACCTAATTTATTTTCTGTCAAATATAATAATTTATTATCTGCTGTATTTTAAATTAAATTAGATAGAAAATCCCAAAAATCTATTTTTCTTAAATTCTAAAAATTGTGATACGGAATGCGCCCCGCCAAACGGGACCACCCCATCGTGTACCAAGTATATCGAAAGGTGCACACGGTATACCCAGATATTTGGGCTTTCGAGGAAACTGATTCGGACGCGTGTGCGCGTCGGAATCAGCCCGTATTCGCAGAAATTCCATGTATCGCAACTTTTGCAAAAACCATGTGTATTTAGTGTACGCTCTTCAGAATGCGACGAAACTTACGCCACTAGACTCGTGGTATCGCGCTGGTCCTGTGATCCAATTTTCATGCAATTCTGAGATAGTTGACCATGTCGCCTATTGGCGGGTCCTACGGTTGACTTTTTGGGCAAAATTGTGTTTGGCTCACCGAAATTCACATTTGGACATACCGTTGAGTTCATATTGACGTTTATAATTGGTTTGACCTATAATTTATCCCATTTAGAGACCTTTATCCTTGGTACGCTTTTCGGTACAATATGGACCACATGTGGACCCCGCTTTGATCCAAAATTACCGTTTTGCCCCTATGCCCAAATTGGACGAAAGGGTAGTATTTTTTACCTATCTCGCTTATTCTGGGAATGTTGGTGATATTTATTTCAGCATCCGGGGACGTTTATTCTGAGGCCGTAGCTTCTGATCCTGTGTGCTTGACTCCTAGACGTTATACTTTGAAGCTTTCTTTCCAGGCAAGATACCTTGCCAAATTGCTTACAGTACTTTCCATGCTTATTATATTTCTGTATATTTATTGCATTGCTGTATATTTATTGCATGTATAGTTTTTTCAGTCATTACTATATATTAGGTATGTTGACACACACTTGACACTTAGTATCATAGAGGACAATCAGTAGGCGTATGGGCTATAATCACTCAGGTGAACCGTAGTAACTAGCACGCACTATGGTAGTCGTGTCCGATGGTCGCTACCCCCGCGGTATGTCGATTGATGGAGTCACGAGGGTCGCTACCCCGCGGTATGTCGGCTGATGATGTTCTTGACGGGTGTGTGAGTTGTGAGGCTTAGATCGAGTAGCCTACCCTTGCCCATACGTTGAAAAGTTATCCTCATTTGCATTCATATAGATTATCTTGTAGAGCGTACTTATATATTTTTAAATATTATGCATGTTTACTGTATTCAAATTGGCTTGCTTCTATGTATCTTGTTACGTCTCTCTGAGGACCTGATCCCTTTTTAGGTGTAGATATTCATTAATATTCGTAGGAGCACGGATCAGGACTTACTACTTATCTCTTTCGATGAGGTCTTACCTTCTGAGCATCAGTGACTATCTCTAGCGAGGGATCGCTTCGCTGATACACTTTTATCATCATCTTATTTATATTGGTGATTTATCCCTCTCCCTCATTTTAGTATTGGTATAGTCATTGGTAGTGGATTTGTCTCCACCCGACTATCATTTATGGATTATTTAGACTCATTATTCTAGTTTAGTTATTTTCTTTTGTGACTTGTTGTGTGGATGAGATTTAGTATACCTGTGACTTGTGACACT
This sequence comes from Iris macrosiphon, assembly GCA_036927795.1. Lineage (NCBI taxonomy): Eukaryota > Viridiplantae > Streptophyta > Magnoliopsida > Asparagales > Iridaceae > Iris > Iris macrosiphon. The sequence continues at coordinate 168,397 of JAYESA010000296.1, forward strand.
ATATTTATACCACATGTGAGTTTATATTCATATTACAGCGTACGTGTGTATTATGATATCCATATATTGGAGTTGCCATATACATACGGCTGGCATGCTTACGTGTTCCTAGTCCTACGTATTTTGGGACTGGGGCATGACATATATATAGTGTAAGTTAGCTAGTTAGTAAGAGCTAATTAGCATTATCAGTTAATATATAATAATAGGTTAGTTAGTGTAATTATAGTTGAGATATCAATGATACATTTAGATTATGACCTTGTATACCTAGTGTAAGCAAGTACCAGTTAGTTGATGACCTTTAGACCAAGTAACCTTAGTGTGGACCTAGTTTAGCTAGGACAACCTATTATTGGCCTAGAAATATATTTTGTGCATCCTTTAAACTATGTATCATTTATTACACCATTTAACTTGATATTTTTTAAATAGGATCGTGTGACACCAGCTTGGGCATCGAGATACACTCATTGCTCAAGACCAGAGGTGAGTATATCTCTCTGTTAGTTTTTTTTCATGATAGTGTATATATCACATATTCTAGAACTGTATATTTGATTCCGACACAGTGGTTACAGGGACTGGTACTATATGGATCCCGTCAGGAGATGTTATCCCTTACCGTATTCAGCGGGTACTCCTTCACATATATTTTATCGTATTTATCGGGTATTGATTTTAGTGTACTTTATGTTCACACACTGCTCGTGTTCAGTGTGTCCATATTTGCGTTCGTAACGTGTCATGATTGGATCCATTGTTATTGGTTGGGGATGGGAGAGTAGGAGTTGGTTATGTGATCAAGACCAAGTGTAATCGTGTATATGTCGATTACTTATTACACGTGTAATCGAGTTACCATATTGTATTCGTGTTCAACCCAAACCGGTCACATAATAAACTTGTACTCTATGAAACAATAGTTAGTTTTATTTATTTTTATTTAAATTACAATTATTCAAATTTTATATTCTTTATTCCAGTACATTACCTGTTAACTCTAGTTCACTCTATTTCTTATGGCTAGTTATCATATATTCTTTTATATTATTTGTTATATATGCTCGATTATATTTTTGGAACAGCTTCCAGAGGTATGTACTTCGCTCCAATCATGACTGGATATATATTTTTAGATGACTGGCTTATGGACCAGTGTCCCACCTACTACTAGCCGTAGGACGGCGTACCATTAGAGGATACTCCTTTAGAGCAGGATGATATAGTACCAGAGACTGAGGAGGCTAGACTTATTGTTTAGACTTGTATTAGACTTTATTGAGGTTATTAGCATTTATATATTTTATTTCGGACTTGTGGATGTATTGTGACTCTTTCCTTCATTATTCCTTATCGTGCTTTATTTTTCTTAGTTTGCTATGTGATTGAGTTTTGTTTACCACTATCATATACTGTGTTGTTCCTCCGTTGGGAGTTGAGATAACATTGATAGGTACCATATATATTGTATGAGATATTTATATAGTATGGTTGACCCAGACAATATTCTACTACAGATGTTGCGGCGTAGGCTGGGCGTTGCTCACTACTCATGCCCTTATTTCGGGTGCGGGTCGTGACAACCATGACCAGATGGGCCAACAATCTCTTCCATTTTGATAATTGACAAACTGTGACTGATACGGTAATATGAAGTAGTACCGATAACTCCAAATAGTGATTGCTTCCCCGCAATGAGAGCATGACAGAATTTAAAAAACTTTTAAAGTATCATCTTTGTTCATCTAACACAACTTGAAGTAGCATCAGTGTGTCTCCCTTATTGTCCCTTTAAAGAAATGGATAGCTCTCCCGTAAAAGGTGAAGCAATATAGATAATGAAACACAAACGTGAAGTAGAAATACACAAGTTGAATATAACAGTCCAAAAGATAAATAAACAGTAGATATCATTGCATTAAGTAGAACCAAACCACAACTAGATAATAAAAACATAGTTTGTCGCAACTAGAATAATGAAAACATAGTGCATGACATAGACAAACTAAAAACATAATGAAACCTAATTATATTGTGACTAGAACATAGTAAACCAAATTGAAACATCATCAATCATCCATATCCTAAAGACCAAGCATCAGAAGTTCTACAACAACTATTGATGATTACCAGTCTCTGTCGAACGGTTGGGATCAAAGTAGGTTGCAGTTGGGTCAAAGTATATCTAAACGAAGGGGACGTCATTGCGATAACCAGATCTATAAGGATCATGAGCACTCAAAAATGGTCTCGTTGGGTGCTAAGCAAAAACAAAATGAACGTTCGCCAATGTTTGTGGTATTAAACGAAAGAACGAAATGTATATAATACGAGGTTTACACGAAACCCGCCTTCTTTGGTTTACAAACAAACTTGTACAATTTAATCCTATACGAGGATGTGGGAGTACAATTTATTTAATCTGGGTAAATATTGTTATAGGTGTCTGATCTGCAGTCGATCACTTTAGCCCTTGGACCACACGATGATGAAGAAGTGTCGTAGAAGACAGGAAACAGCTTCGAAGGTTGCAAAAAAGGGTGGATGCACGATGCCAGAGTCGTCGATCCCTACTCTTTGTCTGAGCTCCGGATTCTTCTCTCTCTCTCTCTCTCTCTCTCTCTCTCTCTCTCTTTCTTGACCTCTGGTTCGACCTTTCTTGGAAGTTCGACCTTGGATCTGATATTGGATTTCTTGACTAATTTTCTGACCTTTGTCAATTCTCCCCCCCCCCCCCCGTCCTCTGTTGATAGAGGTCTCTATTTATAGAGTTTTAGTGACAGTGACCACTCCGTCGGTGTGGAAACCGAGTAGTGGAAAGTACAGCACCCTTTTACACAACGGTTAAAATAACCAATGCCTGCGTATAGATGATCCTCTGAATGAGCGTGTGATGCGGGTCCAACTAATGGGACAAAACGCGTATAATCGCTACGAAGATCACGGCGTAGAAGCCACGCAGGTAGGTATCCCTCGTGTAGAGGAGGTGGGCGTAGACGCCATTGTCTGTCACCATGGCGTAGAAGCCAAGTAGGCATAGAAGCCGAATAGGCGTAGAAGTCGAGTGATCATAGAGGCCGAGTGGGCGTAGAAGCCGAATGGTCATAGAGGCCGAGTGGGCGTAGAAGCCGAATGGTCATAGAGGCCGAGTGGGCACGCCGAGTGGGCGTAGAAGCCGAATGGTCATAGAGGCCGAGTGGGCGTAGAAGCCGAGTGAGCACAGAAGCTGAATGGGCGTGGAAGCCGAGTGAGCATAGAAGCTGAATGGGCGTAGAAGCCGCTGCATAATGTGCCAGAGTGCTGATGTGGACGTCTTAGCTGAAATTACGGTTTTTAAAGATATAATCAAATCTCTTGCATTAAATACTTGCCACCATCCTGCGCATTAAATGTAGAGGCGTGTTTTTGAAGGTCTGCAGGCCTTCTGTGCATCAGTTGCAGAGACGTGCCTCAAGAAACTGTCACCGCTCTGTGCAGAAATTGTCACCGCTCTGTGCATTAGACGTAGAGACGTGCCTCGAGCCCCGTACGAAGTACAGCTTTTGATGTGGCATGTGGTTTGTCTACTGTAGAGCGTAAACAGCTCATGTCTACCTGTGTAAAACAAGGCAGCGTATCCCTTAGTGCACGTAAAAGCAGTTTACGTAAAGGAGATGGCGGTAAATGACAGCCTGGGTTGCAGTGCCGTGCCATCATTATAGCCGTCGTCTGGGTAGTCGAGCAGCATCCCTTTGTCAGAAGTCCAGACGTCAGGTTCATTGCAGGATCTGACAGGTTCACTTCGGAGAACACGAAGCGTTCCTCGTACGCTTTAATGCTATATTGAAAGCGAATATGTTTTACGCCATATAGGCAACGAAGCACCTTGTTTTTATGCTGACGCAGTCTGGACATACTGCACTTACGCGGATGATCCTTTGAGCTTTTAATATTTTACGCTGTGTTCAGTGGAAAAGCTCTGTTGTACGCTGATGGCTCCGAAGTCATCTTTTTACGCTGCCCCGCACTAATAAGCTGCGTATAGCCATCCGGCGTATTTTTTATGCTTCTACAAGATCCCCTTCAAAGCTTTCAAAATTTCTCGGAATTTGAAACCCTTTGAATGAAGCATGAACCATTCCTCGTGACTCGAAATGCTTCTGAATGGAGCCTGAAACGGTCAAGTCTGACACGTTCTTTCAAGGCTGACTTTATGGCGGAGTTATTGGGGATCGGTGTGATCTCTTTCGCCTATAAAAAGGCCGAGGGGTTAACCCGTTCTTCTCACATTTCTATCACCATGCAGAGATGATCGCCGGAGTTCGTCGGGTCGACCTGAGGAAGAAGGAGATCATGTTCTTCCAGCATGTAAGGAGCCAAAAAAGACGGCATCTTCGAGCAAGTGTCCACTGCAACGATGGATCATGGAAGGATATCTTAGCCTCCCTTGCTCGGGATAAACAGTAACTTTGTATGGCGGTTCTTCCAGGAGAAGGGAAGGGTCGTGTTGGACCACACAGCTTGCAAGCTGTATATTTTCTCCTGAGACCTCTGCGGACAAGAGCAGACAAACTGTAACTACCGTCCTCGAGTGGCGTTTGGTCTGTAGGAAAGAAGCACCCTGCTTTTCTGTTGGAGGATGGGTCTATGCCCATTTTTATATCCTCCTGCCACTGATCATCTTCTTGGAAGAAGAGGAAGACCTGCACCGATGCGAGAACCCAATAGAACAGATTCTGGGTGCGATCTTCAGACGATGATGAGGAAGCCCTTTGTAGATGGGGTTTCCCTCAGATGTAATCATGAAAATGAAGAAAAACCCTTTGTAGACAGGATTTCCCTCATATGTAATCATGATTTTGATTTTAATAAAATCGTCTTTCTTCTCTGCATATGATCGTTTTGCCATACGTTGCCGTGAAGTCTGAATATGTGTAGCTTCGACACATCTGATTCTTTACGCCGACTCTGATAGAAAGAGTATTAGGCCCTGTCCTGTCTTTTACGCATAACTAGTGATGCGCAGATAGCCGCTTTAGCAGTCGAGTGTTTGAACTGTCCTGCTGTTAGGAATGAGAAACCGCGTAGAATTCTGAACTGTTGTTTTTTACTTCTGTGTAAACAGAATTCTTGTTTCAAACTTCATCTCCAAGAATGATTTCTCAAAAATCTCTTGGAATAGGGCAAGAAATAGCTGTCGAACAGAGTCGCCATCTTTGAGCTGTAGATGAAATATACAGACTGGATTTCTGGATGAACCTCCAATTGACCCGAGAAGAGTAATTTCTTAATGTTTGAACTCTGTATGCTTCGGGTACTTGGGATATTTTGAGGTCAAGAAGGAGTATCTTCTGTGTGAACTCCTGTAATCGACCGCCTTGAGATCTGTTCGGATATGCGGAAAGTCAGAGATCCGTAGTGTAGATGAGCCAAAAATCCTGAGTTCGTAGCCTATTGAGCGTAGAAAGCCACCGAGCGTGAAATCGTAGATTTGTAGCTGCTGAGCGTGAAGTCGTAGGTTTGTAGCCTCTCGAGCATAAAAGCTACCGAGCACAAAGGCATCCGGGCGTAAAACCATAGACTGATAGCTTGCGAGCGTAAAACCGTAGATTCGTAGCTGTCGAGCGTAGAAAGCTCCTTAGCGTAGAACTGTAGATTTGTAGCCTGTGAAAAAAAAAAATCTTCCGAGCGTAAGGTTGTGGATCTGTTGCCTCCGAGCGTAAACTAAACGCCGCCGAGCGTGAGATCATCGATTTGGTATCTGCTGAGCGTAAAGTCGTAGGTTTGTAGCCTCTCGAGCGTAAAAGCTACCGAGCACAAAGGCATTCGGGCGTTTAAAACCATAGACTGATAGCTTGCGAGCGTAAAACCGTAGATCCCTAGCTGTCGAGCGTAGAAAGCTCTTTGGCGTAGAAACCACAAACCTGCTTTGCGCGAAAAACTTTTCGAATTCGCTGACTGTCCGCCTTTCGAGAGTAGTGGGCTGACGTAGTACCCTATCATAACCAAAATATTAATTGTGAGATTTGTTTAGGGTTTCGAGGAGTCCGTCCGAGGATTCGAGGAGTCGGTCCGAACTCTATATATATCCCTAGCTTTTGAGAGAAAAACTTTTCATCCGTCTTCTGCGAAAGAGAGCCTTCGACTGTTCGAGTTTTTTCCCTCGTTCTTTCTCCGAGTACTCCGAGTTTTCAGAAATGGTGCCGAAACAAATCCCCTCCACTAAGGGAAAGAGTATAGGTTCTTCTTCTCGTTCTTCTGCCCCAGCGAGAGAGTCTTCGGTCAGGCAAGGTGAACTTTCTTCTGAGCGAAGTATCCCGCCGACGAGCAGCGCACCCGGCCTTAGAGGTAGAGCCTTTGGGATGACAAAGAACGACGAAAAATCCTTCGCACACGTTGAACGTGACCGCGCTAGATCGTCTTCTGTGCTGATAGCCTCTTTGAGGAAGATGACGCACGGAGACGTTTTCATCTTTTTCGCCCACATTTCTAATGTGCCAGCGTAAAAACTCCATATTTTCGCAGTTTTGAGCGTAAAAGCTCTGACTGCCAAAAACTTGGTGTATACTATAAAATTTTAGTTTTACGCTTGCGTAATAACTAAAATTTTGGCAGTCTGGCATAAAGCACGGACTGTATACCGCCAATTACGCTTCTGGATGTGACTTCCGGCGTAAAATGACCTAATTTGTACAGTCTTGGCGTAAAGCACAGACTGTCGTTTCTTGGTCTTTATGTTGCAAGATTTGTAATGACGTGTTTTCCTTGCACTTTTGCAGTTAACTTGCATGAGTCTCCACTGGCCGAGGTGATGGGTTCCACTGCCGGGATGTTGCACTCAAACTATCTGGAGGATCTGTCCCACGTGACATTTTCTATCTCCGGACCCCAGTATCCTGAAGGAAGGGAGATCTTCATATCGGCTCAGGGCGAGCGGACGTTGCTGAACATGATTAGCGGAGAGCCCCTGACGTACATTGACGGGGACCAGTACATAAAGCCGGCTTTTCTCTTTGGGGACATGATTGACAAACAGTCCCAGATGAAGCCCAAGAGAGAACCCTGGGTTTTCCCCGCCGAGAGTTTGGTCTTGTACCTGCCAATAATGCCGAGAGATTATCCCATCTCGGCTTTCTCCCATGCTACGCATCCCAGGAGGATGTCGTGGACGCTGACTCCCGATCTTCACGGCAAGCCGGGGAAGATCTTTCATCTGAAAGGAGCTGACCAGGGGTCGTTTGTCAGCCGCTCTTCCGGCGTTGTGACGGTGTTCAGGGGACTGTGACCGGGCAGCGTCCCAGTGAAGACAGTTTAGTGATCCAGCCGGTCCAATTGTCGACTTTCTACAACGACTTCATGGGGCGAGGGGGGGTATACCCCAAGGAGAATCCTCGATGCAATGGGTGGATCACCCCAACGAACCTCCGATGGGCTTGCCTAGTTGACTGGACCTTGAAGCATTTTTGGAGAGAGCTGGAGGGCATTGGACTGTATGCTGCTGCGAGTGCGACGAGTGTTGGGTTGCCTCCCAACCCTAACCTGTTTCTGGCACTGATGGAGCGATATATTTCGCTCACCGGGACCTTCGCCACTCCACTGGGGGAGTTGGGGTTGGCCCTCCATGAGATAGCAGCGATCTCGAGACTGCCGATGGGGGATACCCCATATGAAGAGTATGTTCCCACCAACCGGGAGTTGGGGGACTTAGACCCTCGGGCGGTGGAAGTGTACCAGGAGCTGATGTGCCACTACCTCGCATGCACCACTTTTTATGATGAGCCTTCTGATCTGGCTCACACCACTAAGTGGACGTCCTACCTCTTCTTCCACTGGGCCAGGGCCGCCAAGTCGGAGAAAGTCTCGGGGGGCAAGAATGAGCCTGTGAACTATTTGGGCGTGCTCAGTGCCCAGGTCGTCGAGGATCTTATGGAGGATGCTAAGGCTCCAGATCAGATTCTCAATGACGGGGTAGGAAAGTATCCTGAAGGCACTAAGGCCTACAGTTACTTGAGGCGCTGCCGCAGGCCTCTGTCTAAGGAAGCCCGGCTGGCTGGTTTTCTCTCCATATGGCTGCGTCGAGTAGTTGTGCCCGGCATTGCGTCCGCGGGCCGCATTCACCGGAACATCCTGTGGCCTGCCGTGCGTCTGGTGTTCGGGACAAGACTGGGCCTGCTCCCTGCCATGGTATGCCGTATACAGGCTGGCCTGAGAGCCATGACTGATGGGCTGCTCGTCGATGAAGCTCGGCGTGATAGCTTTCCCAGGGTAGAATTACCATACCTGTACTTGATGGGATGGTTAATTCTCCACAACCCCCGGGTGATGTCTCCTGGCCCTGGTAGTAGCTCGGGGGGTAGTTTCTTGCTGAACTACAAGGACTCTCCCTGGAACGTGAACACAGTTTTAGACTGTCGGCTGGCGCTGAACCTCAGTCACTGCTGGAAGCTCCTCTGCATTATCCCCTCTGTTCATCACAATCAATCGGGGATTAGGCTTGAGGATTTAGGTGGAGAGAAGACCAATCTTTCTTCGAAAGCTTTTAATTGGTTGGTCTGCATCAGACCCTCCCATTTCCTGTACAGAAGCGAAGATCATTGCTTCTTCGAGCCCTACTTGCCCAGTCAATTTGCCAGGCAGTTTGGGTACGATCAGTTGCACGTGGGCAATGCCGTCACCAGCTTCAGGTCTAGGGGCGGACTCATTGATGGAGCCAGAGGATGGCGATATTTTATCATGGGTTGCACGGGAACAATCTTTACCGTGCCGGTCGTCACACTCTCTACGGAGCTGCGCATCCTCCACTCGTATGCCCAGTTCTACGTGGCGATCAACACCTTCCGTCGCGATTTTGACATGCGTGGAAGCTTTAGGGTACCTTCTCCCAAGCCTGGGGGAAGAGTCGAAGTCCCCTCGGTTTCTTCTGACGAGGGTGAGGAGTCCGTTACTCCGGATGAGCCTCTGGTGTCGGTGCCGAGGTGTGAAGTGCCTCCGCCTGCGGGGGCTTTGGTAGTCTCCGGGAAGCGAAGGGCTCCTACTCTGAAGCAGACTTCCCCTCGCAAGAGGAAGAAGAAGACGGTTAATCATCCTTTCTGGATTCCTGGTATTGAGGCTCCTAGAGAGGAACCTGCTGTCTCCCCTGTTGGGGATGTCTCTTTAATTGGAGGTTCCTCGTCTTTCAGAGAGGGACCCTCAGTTTCGGTTGGCGGTGCCGGAGAACTCCTGCTTGAAGCTGCCGTTGTTGCCACTGCCTCCGGTAGTGGAACGAAGTTGCCTCCGGGGCTGAGTATAAGGTTCCATATACCTTTATCCGGATCAGCGTCGGAAGAGACCCCTTTCATGCCTGCGAGCGCACCTGGCGAGATTCCAGCCGATGAGCCTCGGTTGGAATTTGAGGAGGACTTGGAAGACTACTTGCCAGTGTCAGCTATCAGACCCCTTTCTCCAGGTATGATAGCCTGCTTAGCATCATTAAAAAGTGATTTAGTTGTACTGGCTGCAGATGCGATATATATGCCGTCGGCCGTGGATAAATGTCGTCTTTACGTCCTTCTTTTTTAGAGAAATTAACATCGTGTCGATATTATCTTTCTCGTCTTCTTTTCAGGGGCAGATTTCCACGAGGAGAAGAGCGCTGAAGCACTTTTCGGCTCTGCTTCGGCTTCTCGTGGCGACACGGAGGTGCCTGAGCTTGAAGAGGAAGCATCTTCGGGTACCGGCTCGCTCCGAGTAGTTTCGTTATCTCAAGAGGAGGATGAGCCTGTCATTGTGACATCGCCTCCTGCGAGTATGCCGATGACTCCGACTGTTGTTGTCGCATCTTCCTTGGTCGCGCCACCTGTCGAGGCGACGGCCGTGGCCACATCGTCTGCAACCACTCCTGGAGGGGGACTCGCCAATATTGCGGCCACTCCTGGCGTCCAATCGGATCTAGTTGCGCTGACCGAGCAATATACAAGCCTCTTCTATGCCAGCCTAAAAATGCTGATATCAATGGTGTTGGCGAAGAATCTAGACTTCGAGCGTCTGAAGAAGGCTTCCCGGTTTTCGATCGGGGCGGTCAGGGAATTCGGCGATTCTGGGGTAGCTGACGCCCTGGAGGCGATGGTTAATGGTTTGGAGCAACCTATTAACGAATACGTGCAGCTGACTCGGGGCAGCATCGAAGCTGAGGTCCAGACTAGATACGACTTCATGACTGCGCGGCTTACTAAACAACTGGAAAGCCTAGATAAATCCATCAAAACACACCAGCTGGAGATGGATAAAAGAAAAGCTGTCGTAGAGGAGGCTCTTGCTCTTCAGACGAAGTGCCAATCTGAGCATGAAGGGAATGTAGCGAGGGCTCGCAAGTTGAAGGAAAAACTCGCCCAGGCAGAGGAGTGGGCTTCTCGGTCGTTGGCAGGTCTAGATGTAGCGACTGGTCGACTGAGCACAGTGCGACGGGATTTGGAGCGTGCAGAAGCCGCCTGCGCGGGTTCTCTTCGGGCAAGGGCCGAGCTGTCCTTTATGAGCAACCACGAGGCACGGCTGAAGCGGGCTCGCGCTGATGCCTTGGTTTCCAGGAATGAGAGGATAGCTGCACTGGTGCAGCTGATTCGCGATCTGACCGCTCCCCCATAATGATGTACCCTTTCTTCTTTTTGCTTTCCAAATATAATTCTACTCTTTTTTTTGGAAGTAAATAAAGAAAATCTTTTCTGACTTTGTGGACCCATCATTTCGGAATATAAATGACAGGTTTGGGCGAGAGTGATATCAGAGGTAGTATGGACGTGATAGACTCTCGATAAACCTTTAGCAGGACATATCTATCCAGAGGTCATACGGACATGATAGAATATGCCTTGGTAGGATATATCTATTCATAGGTCATATGGACATGATAGAATATGCTTTGACTAAAGTTTGTAGATAAGACACTATCAGAGGTAATATGGACATGATAGGTATTGTATTTCCAAATTAGTCGAACATATCTATTCAGAGGTTATATGGACATGATAGAATATGACCCAACTAGTTTCGTTTTGCAAGTAGTTTTGTCAGAATTAAGATTCTCGCTATATTCCACTTGAGCAGAGGAGATTAAGCATAGTACCTTTTCAAGAATTTGCCGTTGATAGAAGCCATTAACAGGTCTCTATTAGGCTGGGCTAACTTGTAGGCACCGTTTGAGAACGTTGTCTCGATCACATAAGGGCCTTCCCATTTGGGCTGGAATTTGCCTTTGCTCCTGTGAGTAAGAATCATCGACCTTCTTACGGCTAAAACTAGCTCGCCGACTTTGAACACTCTTTCCTTTACTTTATGATTGAAAGTTCTGGAAATGCGTGCTTGGTAGAGCGCGATGCGCTGTTGAGCTTGGAGGTATTTCTCGTCTAATCCTTCTAGCTCTTGAAGCCTTAACAGGTCATTCTTTTCTTGAGTCAGCTCATTAGTCACGGCTATCCTGAGTGACGGGATCTGGATTTCAATGGGGAGAACTGCTTCGCTCCCGTAGACCAGTGAAAATAGGGTACAATCTGTCGGTGTTCGTACCATTGTACGGTATGCCCAGAGACATTCGCCCAGCTTCTCATTCCAATCTCTCTTGTTTGAAGAGACGAACTTCTTCAAGAGTTTGATAATGGTTTTGTTGAAAGCTTCCGCCAAACCATTAGCAGCTGGATAATATGCCGTAGAGGCAATATTGTGTATACGATTTTTATCGCAAAATCGGTGAAACGCTTGGCTGATAAACTGAGGCCCATTGTCGTGAATTATCCTCCGGGGTACCCCGAAGCGATAAATGACGTGATGCTTGATGAAGCTGATTACATTAGACGCCTTTATCTCAGCAAGAGGGATTGCCTCTGCCCATTTGGAGAAGTAATCCGTGATGGCCAGTATGAACCGGTGACCTCTGGAGGAAGACGGGTGAATAGGACCAGTGATATCCATACCCCATGCTTCGAAAGGCCAGGATGCAACCGTAGGATGTAGATATTCAGACGGTTGATGTATGAAGTCTGCATGAACCTGACAGGCCCTACATTGTCTTGCATAGTTGATCGCGTCTGCGATCATAGTGGGCCAGTAATAGTCCATTCTCCTGATACGATCCTGTAGCTTAGGACCGGGTTGATGCGCTCCGCATACGCCGTTGTGAGCTTCCCAGATAATCTGCTGTGCTTCGTCGTTAGAGAGACATCTCAATAGCAGTCCGTCATAGGTCCGGCGATATAGGCATTGTGAAGATGCATCGAAGTAGAAGCGTAATGATCATCTTTTGACGGATACTGCTTCTTTGGGGTCCTCCAGCAAGATTCTGTATGCCACAAAATCTACGAAGGGACTTCTCCAGTCTCTTCTAGGGGGATCTGTGCTCACAGCGTAGCTGCGTTCTATGTGAAAGTTGTTCTTCACACAGAATAAATCTCTGTTAAGAAGGATTATCGAATTCTGCCTTCTTATAGGAGTGGCTAAATCCGCAGCTAGACTGGCTAGGGCATCAGCTTCCAGATTCTGAGATCGAGGTACATGCTCAAGGAAGAATCCTTTGAATGTCACGGCTATCTCGATCGTTGCTTGGTGATAGGGGATGAGGTCTGGATTCCAGACTTCATATATTCCTCTGACTTGATTGACGATCAGTAGAGAATCACCGAAGGCTTCCAGAGATTCGACCCCTAGCTCTTTGGCGACTTGTAGCCCGATTAGCAGGGCGTTGTACTCTGCCACATTGTTGGAGCATGGCTCGCTAAGAGAATATATTCGGTAGATGACGAGTTTATCAGGAGTGACCAGGACGATTCCTACTCCTGAAACCACATTTCCCCTAGGACCAGTTCTGGAGGCACTATCGAAGAATAGTTGCCATGTGTCACTTTCCATTACGGAATTATATTCTGCAACTTCGTCAGGGATGTCCTCGTATAGTTTGGAGGTCTCCAGGATCGAATGAGCAGCTAGGAAGTCGGCCAGCGCTTGGCCTTTGATGGACTTCTGCGGGACGTATACCATGTCATATGGTGTTAACAGTATCGCCCAAGTCACGAGTCGGGAATTAAGAGCACTTGGCTTGCTCATTAGTACTCGAAGAGGATTGATCCTGGAGATGATATGAATAGTCTGGCCAGTGACATAGTGCCGCGTCTTCTGGATAGCAAACATCAGAGCCAAGCATTCTTTCTTCACTGGGTTGTACCGGTGTTCGGCTCCGACCATCATCTTGCTGAGGTAGTAGAGTGCGCCATAAAAGACTGAATATGTTCTCTAACTGGGGGTAATCCAAGAATCTCGTCGGGAAAGACGTCAATGAACTCTTCAACTATTTTGGGTATCGAGTCCTCTTCCGCCGCTACTATTGCGATTCCCTTTTTATACTGGTCTTCAGCTATTCTGCTAAGGACAAACTCCTCTAGACCAGGGACTCTAAACAATACTTTATCCTCATGACAATCTATCATTGTATGACTGTCTCTCAACTATTCTATGCCTAAGATAATGTCAAAGTTGCCCATATGGAACTCGATCAACTTTGCAGGTAATAAATTCCCACACACTACGACTGGACATGCTAAGCATACTCTACTAACTCCTACGATCCCATTGCCAGTGAGTATATTCAGCCTCTCTGGCAATACCTCAAACTTTAATCCAATACTTGTCGCATATTATACAGATATAAATGAGTGCGATGCTCCTGAATCAATTAATGTTATGATAGGAAAATATGTAACAAGAATATTACCTGCCACAACGTCATCTGATGCCATAGCTTCTTCCAGTGAATGCCTGCCCTTGGCCTTGTCTAGCTCCCTGTTGCTCCCTTCCTTGGTATTATTGTTGTGGTCTCTGCTGATCAAGCTGCTGCTGTTGCCGGTATAATTGAGCCTGCTTCGACAATGGACGCTAAGTTATAGGCCGTACCGCTACTGCTGGTTCTCCTTGCTGCATTGCCATTGGAGCTTGCAATTCAGGAAACTGTTGTGCTGGTGCTCCTAGCCTCTGTATTAATAGACAAGTAGCAATCTTATGATCGCGGATTCCATATATCAAGCATAATCTATTAGCTGCCCGACAAACATCCCCGGTATGACCTCCCATACCATAATATGTACAATCGTCGCCCCTCCCCATCGCTATTGTCGTTGTTAATACTGTTGCCTCAGCTGCTGCTGTCGAGTATGCGCTATCACTGTCGAGGTCACTGACCTCCTCTGTGTTACATCATGGATGCAAATATCAGGGGATGGTGCTGACGTCCGCGGTACTGGTCCTCTCTCGTAACTCTGTCCATGAGGCCTCTTCCGGTCTACTCTTCTTGCAGCCATCCTCTTAGAGGTAGCTCAACCCTCTTGGCCGCTATTAATACTACCTCGAAGGTCTAGCAGTCATGCACCTCTACCATATGTAAGATCTCCAAGTAAAGTTCCTTTTGGAACCTATTTTCTCTCTCCAACTCTGTCGCCACCATAGTCGGAGAAAACCTGCTCAATTGGCAAAACTCCGCCGCATAACCATCTACTATCCTTCCAGCCTGCTTGAGGTTAGTAAATCACTGTTGTAGCTCGTACTGAGCCACAATCCTAAAGTACTTTACCCTGAACTGGGTTCTAAAATCTTCCCACAAAATAGGATGCCTCACTCCTATCTCCATCGTGGCCCACCAATCTCTTACAAGATCCCGAAGCTACAAGCGAACCAGGTCAACCTATTCCTCATCCAAAACTTTAGCTGCTCCCAAAATGGTCTCAATATCCTGGAGCCAATCATCTGCCATAATGGCATCCTCCGTGCCATCGAAATATTTGGGATTCAGTCTGAAAAACCTAACAGATACCCAAGAATCTATGCTTCCGCCTCGTTCCAGGGCTGTCTGTAACCATTGGTTCAACATGATATTCTATTCTTATTGTTAAAACTGTTGAGGTTGTTGTTCTTGATGTTGCTGCTGTTAAACCACTATCTGATGTTATTGGGAAGCAAATATTCCATGAATAATTTCTATCAAGGCCAGTATATCTAATATTGCTGATACTGTGGGAGGTACGAGAACACCTGGAACCTGCTGCTCCGTCACATTTATCAGAACAAGCAAGCAACCAATCTGGAAAATTTCAAGCTGAGTATTGAAGAGACGAATTCAGAATTTCAAGAAGAATCATGTTTGATTGAGACTCCTATGACCATGATACCCCACAAGTCTGCAGAACACCGACCTTCATTGGCCATCACTAAAACCTTGTCACGCCCCAATATCAAAATACGGAGACAGACATGGCCAGCTACCCTGTACAAGGTACTATACATCATAAGGTGATCACGGCTGTAACCAGACAAGGGGGTGCATGCTACAATCAAGTCTTCTAAGGTCAAGAACTTCTATATCTCAATCATTCAATCAAGAAGCAACAATATATATATAATACTTCATAATAAGTAGTAAGGCATCCCAAAGGCAATATCAAAATATTCTTTAGAGATTTGGTGATACAGAATGATATGCCAGTTGCAAGATCAAGATATACATGACAGTGAGTCAGCTACAGTCTTAATATATATATAGTTATGTAAGGAACTAGTGTCCATATTTGCCGGCTAACTGGTGTCGGTTGGCTAAACGTCCAAAAGAATATAGTTTACAAAAGACGAGACGTAAATAAAGGAACCTACTCGTTATCCTCGGCGATCATATTCCTAGTATACACCATTAATCGGGGGAAAGTACGTTGGATCCTCGGGTGCTGGCTCGGAACCTGGCATGCAAAACCAGTGGGGTTAGACCCCGAATAGTAAGTACTACAAATAAAGCACGAAAAGAAGAACAAAACCCAAAGCAATAAAAATAATATATATATAATAGTTCTGTGTTGTAGCATAGGTTCATGGCATATCGTAGCACAAGGCCCAACCCTACAACCAAATAAGGACAAGGGTTGAATCAATCACACTATGATAATCTATTTTCCTAGGCTACTAACAGAATAATACAACCACAACCAAGTCCAATTAATAAAATTAGCCAAACACTTGTACGGCTTGCTATTTGTCGAGTTTGAGGTTATCTCAAAATAATGCATAATAGGTATCCTCAGATCATGCCATTGTCGAACATGAGATAACCTAGCCAATAGATGAATATACAAGTATCTCATGAGATGCACCAGTTCCCCGTTAAAAATATGGTATTAGCGGTTCCAATATTCCTATAGTGAGACAGTGGCTCGACATATTATAAAAGGTCATATACTGCACTCCACTAAGGCAGATGATATACAGTATCTGTGGTGGCTAGCCCACAGCATACTATATGTGGAAAGGTTCGTTGGCATGATCTCGGGATACCGTTTTCTCCCCATGTTACTACCACTTTTAGTTGCTTAATTAACCCTATATTGCGCTCGAAAATCTTAAGGCATGGCCACATGAGAATTTTCCTTAAGATGTCGTACATAGTACGAGAACGCTAAATACGAATCTATGAAAGTTTAAATCTTGATTCACCTGAGCGTGTATACAACATTCAATAAATCAAATCCTAGCCACACTTTGGTATTTGGCTCGCATATCATGCCCGTGGTGGAAAAAATAGTATATTTATAGTATCACGCATTCAGGAATTTGGAGGCATTCTCGATGCACATCCCAAATATAATTACTTTAACATGTAACACGATATCTCGTACCTCAGTGCACATTAGATCAGGAACTTTATCAGGCAATAATTGTATCAGCATGGATACAATATTCGAAAGTGCGTAAGCAGATCAACGTAAAAAAAGTGCGCTGGCTGAAGAAACATAAGAAAAGTATGCCATATTGCCAAACACGAAGAAAGTGCGCTGACTAACTATGGCACACTTTCTCTATATTTCCTAGGAAAAACTTTGATTACATACGTACAAAGTGCGCCAACAGAGTTTTCCTCTCGAAAGTGCATCACTGACTCAAGGAGTATGACTGGCACAATTTTTCTATGAGATTAAGTACAGTACGATTAGTATGCACGAAGAATTAGGACAACACACCAATGCACCCAAAGTAAAATATACGTATTTCTATGCCAAATGGGTCATCTTGTATACTCTTCACACAGCACTGTTCTTCATCTCCAGTCGGCCATTTTGGTATACGTATTGAATTAAGTTTCAGCACTGAACTAGCTGGACTTAAAATCAAGCACGACCAAAAGCTAAGTTACATAAAATATGGTGCTTTATACTATGAGCAAATTAGTTTTATAGAGCACAAAGTTTAGGGAGATCAAATCCCAGAAAAACAAAAGTGAACCCATAGACCCAATCTCAGGTCCATGCAATTCCATCCAAGAAAATCAAGAACAACAAGTATAAAAGATGAAGGGGTGTTCAGTCCCAATAATATGAGCTAGAAATAAACTGGAATCAAAAGAATTAAAAGCATGCATAAATCCATGGTTCTTCTTCTTGTGCAAGATGTACTTGCCTATGGAGGGAGAGGAAACCTAAGGGGGAGAAATGGAAAGGAAAAATTATGAGAAGAGAGAGAGAAATGGAAATATATATAGTTTTAGGTTTGAGATATGGATCGTTGGATCGCTCAAACCCATCCAAGCCACACATGCCACCAACCCAACCAAACTCACTCTCTCTCCATAACTCTCGGGTCTGGTCTAAACAATGGTAGGGCTAGCAAACATTGTGCGCCAAAGTACGCGAAGGAGGATATGCGCCAAAGTGGGCCAGGAAAGGGTGCTGACATCGAGACACATCATGCTCGCTATTCCAAGAAGGCGAGGACTGAGGTGATCCCAGGACGGGACCTGCTGCGAAGCCGAAGTCCTTTGCGAAGGGGACTATGAGCGAAGATGTAGGACCCTTTGCATTAGCGGCTTCTGAACCAGACCCCTCTCAAGATGTGATGGCAGTACCCATAGAACCTCTCAGTTTGATTCATCCTGGTCCTCTCTATAAATAACTTTCTTATGGTCTGTTTGACAATGTGCAGACACCATCGAAGAGGGGCCATCCCGACGGGCAGCTGTCTCGGTGGTTACGCCGAGAAGGAAGAGGAGAACACCCCTCCCGAGTCTGATGCTGAACCTGTACTTGATGCTTTAGAAGCTCCAAGTTTGGATGCGGACACAGTGGAGCCTTATACCCCTTTGGAGCAGATGGATGACCTAGATCCCATGGGGAAGGCTTTGACGAAGTTGGATGAGCCACATCCTACATTACCACCCTCTGGTATGTCATTTCGTAATTTTATAAGAGATAAAAAATTTTGGCTTCAGCTCTCAATCCTCAAGGTGAAATTAATTACTAGTTGTTCTGGCTCTGCAGACCTTCCTCTCCCTTGAGAACGAAGGAGGAGGCGGCTATTAAGGAAGGTGTTGAGGAGGGAGAAGACGGAGGGCTCGTTCGAAAGAGGTCTGAGATCGCTCATCTAGGGGTGGATAATGCCCCACGGGGCCTGCTGTGAATCCCTCTGGTGCAGTGGCTGCTCCATCCACGGTTTCTGCTGGACATTCTTCCATTGTGGGCTCTTTGGACGCTAGGGCGAGCCGTTCTGAGGAGGTCGCATACGATATTCCCGGAACTGCGGCTACTAGGTCGTCCTCCGAGGTTGTCGTGATACAATCTGATGTCGGCATACCGGCGAGTGTAGATACCGTGGGATGCCCTGGAACCCATATTCCTGGTCGTAGTGCTACTCAGTTGTCTGTTGTCGGGTGTGCAGATACTGCGTACGACCCTGAAAGACTTGATAACAAGCTTGACCACCGAATGCTCTTTCGCTACTCCTTCACCGCTTAGACGGTTGGGGGCCGTCTTGCAACTTGTTGTGCCCGTGTCTACTCCTTCTTTCATGCCACCTTTGACCCAGCTATGCTGGAGGAGACCGATAAAATCGTCAGGCTCTCCATACAGAACTTCTATACATTTCTGAAGCAGGGGGTCCAGAGTGTGTTGGAGCGGAACAGATCCTTCACCTGGGCTAGGCACTTTGTTGACGGTTAGGTCAAATCTCGGAGGGCCCTCTCCAGTTTTGAGCAAATGGCCGACCTCCTAGATTAGAAGATGTTCGAATTAGAGCAATGCCTGACGGAGTTGAAGCAGTACCAACAGGCAGACATAGGAAGGCTAATATCCCATGAGTATGGCAAATTTTTAAAGTCTGTTGAGGAGGAGAAGGCATTATATACTTCTTCCAAGGAGGTCTTGCAGAGTAACCACCAGGGTTTGCAGGAGAGGCGTAATAAGCTGGGTGATCTATGTCACAACCCACACCCGATATAGGGGCACGTGTACGTGGGTATGTCCAGCTTACGCCGCAGCATCGGCGGTAGAATGCTGTCTAGGTCACAATATTATCTAATCAATCTCACACGAATATCCAACTCAATAAGGAGACACAGATATCACAATATAATATGGAATACTCAATCACAGAAATAAAGCACGATAAGATATTGAAGAAAATAAATGAACACAACACAAGTCTAAACAACAAAAATAGTCTAACCTACAAACAATAACATCCAAATCTCCAAGTATGCCGAAAACAAGTCCTCTATGTCGCAGTCTGGAAAAATATTTCCAGTCAGGATGGAGTGAAGTACAAGCACTAACAACAGTTCCATGTATATTGACAAAAACTATAATGCAGTGTAAAGAAATATAAGATAGATATAAATACTGGGAATAAGAATACTAAAGATAATAAAATACTGGAAATAGAAATACTGGAGCATATATCATCATCCATGGTACAACTAGCAATGAACAGAAATACAAGTACATGCTAGAACAACGAACTGGAATATAAGTGAATGCTACAACTATAAACTGGAAATACATGACTAGAATACCTAGCTAAGTATGTGAAATATCAGTATATCATGTGATCGACTTGGAACTTATCAGGCTTGTTACATATGATTAGCTATGATTCATGTAAGGTCAGGCTAACCATCCGGATAGCTATAATGCAAGCAATAGTCAGGCTAATCATACATAATAGGCTATGAGGCATGTAATGGTCAGGCTGCACCCGACATGAGGTGTGGGGTGAGCTATGATTCATGTAGAGTTGGGTATGAACACATAATCTACTAATATTTCCCCGTTTCCAGCTAGCACGATGGATTCCAATCACGACTCCTCGTGACAGGTCTCGATAATGCTAACTCGTGTATCCATAGGGTCAGAATCATGTATGCTATACAACTAGAATCAGAGAGATGATCAACATAATAAAAACTATCAGAGAATGTACTCGCCTGTGGTCCTCTGCTGGCAATACCAATGTCCTGTTTTCGAAGTCTTGTCTGAATAATCCAACAGTCCTATAGACAATATATAATGATAATATAACATCAGTCATTACACTACCACACACATAACATAATTCTACTGAACTCAGAGGGTACGCTAGGGGTGATACTGGTCAACTAATAGGGTCAAGTGTGCATCTAACTGCACGGGTGTCACATCTTCAAATGCTGTGCAAAATTAGACAGTCGACTCACTAACACGTCCAAGCCAGTACGTTGGTATACACAAGGCAGTCAACTCACAAATTCTCAGGGTCATACAGTCAAATGTAAATACGGGATATCCATAAATAACACTTATGGTCATATACAATTATACGGGATATCCATAGTTAACCTAGGGTCATACAGTATATATATATACAGTCATAACTAGTATTAGCATTTAATTTCCACACAATATATATATATATATATTTATTTATTTATTTATTTATTTATTATACATATACGCGTACGCATACTCACACTAGTATTAGGTTCACCGACACGGGCCTGTAATCACATCAACTAAACTTACCATGAAGCAATATGTTAAACCCAATACTATTCACATAAACACACATAAAATCACAAAGGGAGGCAAGGTCGAACCTGTGTTTGAGCCTGCACATGCACAGGATCGAGGGTGACTGCTGCAGGTCATCTCCGGCGAGGGTGGTCGACTGTTGCCAGGTTGGAGATCGACGACGATGATGATGATGATGATGATGATGGTGGTGATGATGATGATGGTGATAATGATGATGATGATGAAGAAGGTGATGATGATGGTGATGTATCGATAAGGAGGAGGAGATGGATTCGTGATAGCGGTCAGGGACTGTTGTGGGGTTGCTCGGGAAGTCAGGAAGGACTGTCCCGGCGGTGCTCAGGCGGGGAATGTCACCGAAGTCAGGGTTAATGGAGGCTGGTGGTGTCGATGGTGATGGTCAGATGATGTGTTGACGATAACGGGTGGAAAAGAACGGTGGCGGGGTGTCTGTGAGTCGATGGTGGTTGTGTAGTCGAGGTCGACTGCTCGGTCGGGGGTCGTGCTCGGGATTGCTCCGGGGTCTAACGGTTGCAGAGGCGAGGAGTTCTGCTGTGAAGGCGGGGGACTCGGCTGTGGCTCTGTGGTGCTCAACGGAGGACGACTGATGGAGGCGGTCGAGAACGGCGGGTGATGTTCAGTGGGTGACGTACGGGGATCCGATGGGTGATCACCGGGGTGATGGCCGGGGAAGGGGACTATTCGGCTAGGGTTGGTTTATGGTTGAGTTATTGTTTGATGTAGGTGGTGATGGAAATAATGGAGGAAATGAGAGGTTTGCATGAGGGAGATGATGATGATGCTAGACTAGGGATTAGGGCCGGCTGTAGAAGCATGAAATATGCTGGGGAATTGTCCGCGTATTTTACAGTCAAAACTCCCAACATACATGAAGTCCCTCCCCGCGTAAAATAGAGCTTCAAGGTTGTTTGGCGTAAAATAGGGCTTCAGAGCTTTACGCGTAAAATAGATCTTCAAAGTTGTTTGGCGTAAAATAGAGCTTCAGAGCTTTACGCGTAAAACAGAGATTCAAGGCTGTTCTGCGTAAAAGGTTGATATACCTTCCTGCGTAAAGTTTAAAATACATTATTTTTAATGCAGCATAAAGTTGTTCGAGAAACTCTTCGTATTCCTCGGATGAATTTGTAAGTCAAATCAGTGAACTTGACATTTGACAAAAGTACTGCATGATGATCGAGAGAACGGCTGTGATGATAATTTTGCACAGAGACCCAGGTTATCATTTTGTGACATATTTTTGATACAAGTCATTTTTTACACATTCAAAGGAAGAAAAATGGAGTCTTCTGAATACGCTGTCTATTCTACATTGACAGAAATGAGTTTTTATGCTCAAGACAAGACAAAATCAGATGCCACGTCAAAAGCTGTTTCTTGTACAGAGCTCGAGGTATATCTCTGCATTTTATGCACGAGATTGAGGCATATCTCTGTATTTAATGCACAAGATTTTGTTCTATTTTCAAAATTTGTCATGGCTGGGGAAAGCTAAGACTGTGACTAATACGCTCACATCACCATCCTTGCATTTTTACGCCAACCAGGCTATTTTCAACTATAGGAGTATGCCGTATGCTATATCCTTGAAATATGCCAATTCGGCTATATTTGAAAAGGTACGTTGATAAGGCTACTTAGCCCAGAATACGCTCAAGACCTCAGTCGTGAAGGATAATTGGCTATTTTATGCTGGTTATCTATTATTCATGAATCATCAAGTTTTACGCAGGGGCAGTTACCTACGTGGCTTGCATGCCATGATCTTCGAGAAGTAGTTATACGCGTTACCTTATACAGGGATATGTGTCGTACGCAGATTCAGAAGATTATTTGAACGTGGGTAGCAGTTGTCATAACCGTAGCGTAAAGGAGGCAATCTTTTTCACAGTTTGGCCTTTTATGCCAACAAGACAGTCATTTAGCTTTTACGCCAACCAGGCAGTTATTTGATTGATCTCTATAAATAGAGACCCCTGGTCACAAGGTAAAAGGGGGAATTGGTTTTGGCTGACAACTTTGGCAACAAGAATTCGATCCTACTTGCAACTTTCCTTTGGCCGGCTTTTGCCTTCAGTTCAGAGAAAGTTTGAAGCTTCTTCTACAGCACTTCTTCATCATCGTGTAGTCCAAGGAACAAAGTGATCGACTGCAGATCAGACTTCCATAGCAATACTTCCCCAGAATTATTTTATTGTACTTAATATCCTCGTATAGGATTATTTGTACTTTTCTCTTTTCTCGTTTGTAAGCAAAAGTTTCGTATAAACTTTGTTTATCCAAATAAAATGGCGACTCTGCTGGGGACTTTGGAACAAAGTTTCATATAAACTTTGTTTATCCAAACAAAATGGCGACTCTGCTGGGGACTTTGGAACAAAGTTTCGTATAAACTTTGTTTATCCAAACAAAATGGCGAATCTGCTGGGGACTTTGGAAAAAAGTTTCGTATAAACTTTGTTTATCCAAACAAAATGGCGACTCTGCTGGGGAGTTTGGAACAAAGTTTCGTATAAACTTTGTTTATCCAAACAAAATGGCGACTCTGCTGGGGACAACTTTCTCCTCTGACGAGAAAGAAATTGCTCAACACGATGCTATATCCATCGGATCGACGAAGAAGACTTTGGTCGTCCAGTTCGACCAATCTGCCTATGAAGACATGCTTCATGCAGGGGGTAGTTCTCATTCCTCCTCTGTCCATAATAACAGGAAGCTGCGTAAAGTGTGGATGCCTAAGACGTCCTCTACCCTTCCTGCAAGTTCTTATTCACTGATCAACAAAGTTGTGACAACACAGCCAACACGCCCTGTGCGTAAAACTTTGTCTCCCGTCTGTGACGTGGTAGACAAAACTTCTGGCAATGCCTTAGTGCCAATCCAGAAGTCTCAAACACGCCCTGCGCGTAAACCTTCGTCTTCCGTCTGTGACGTGGTAGACAAAACTTCTGGCAAGGTCTCAGTGCCAATTCGAAAATTTCAAACACGCCCTGCGCGTAAAATTACATCTTCCGTCTATGATGAGGCAGATGTACCCTTTGATCACATTAAAGGAAAACAAGTGACGAATCCTTCAACTTCTAAAATTTTACGCCCACAAGAGGAGAAAGTTTGAAGCTTCTTCTACTCACCAAGGTTTTCCATCAGTGTTAAGTCCACGAAAACTGTCACGTCCATATTACCTCTGGCAGGGTTTGTCTTAAACCTATTACTTGCGCTTACATGCGCAAAAATTAATAGATCCACAAAACCTATCACGTCCATATTGCCTCTGATAGGGTTTATTTCAAATCTACTACTCGTACCCCAATTACGCAAAAGGGTAATAGGTCCACCAAAGATCCTCCAGCAGGATGTCCTCTGATAGAGATTGTTTTTAAATTTATTATTTGGACTCAACGTGCGAAACAAATAATAGATCCACCAAAATTCCCCCAGTGGGTTTTCCTCAATGGAAGCAAAAAAAAAAACCCACGTCCATACTACCTCTGGCGTGCTCCCTTCTCCTTCCACAAAAATAACAGGGTCGTACCTAACCTCTCGGTATGGCTATTGATCAGCTCACGTCTACGTCACCTCTGAGTTATCATTCTCACCTCCTCCCCAGTAGGGTTTGCCATGTCCTTCGAACCTCTGAGCAAACCTTCCGGGTTTGGCTATCGATCATCACGTCCATATTACCTCTGATATCGGTTGTCATCTCCACTTATCACCTCTGAGCAAACCCCCTGGGTCTTGGCTATCGATCATCACGTCCATATTACCTCTGATATCGGTTGTCATCTCCACTTATCACTCGTACTCACCAAGATACAACAACGGTGTTAAGTTCACAAAATCTGCCACGTACATATTACCTCTGGCAGGGCTTGTCTTAAACCCGTTACTTGCACTCAAAATATGCAAGAAGTAACTGGTCCACAAAACCCACCACGTCTATATTACCTCTGGCTCATTTCCTTTTTTTTCCACAAAATACCGAGATCGTACCTAACCTCTCGTTACGACTATTGATCAGCTCACGTCTACATCACCTCTGAGCTATCATCCTCACTTCCTCCCCCGAGAGTTTGCCATGTCCATGTGACCGCTGAGCAAACCTCTCCCTACGACTATCATCAGTCGTCGTCTAAACTTGTCACTCGTACTTAATTCTAACTACGCCAGCGGTGTTAAGTCCACAAAACCTACTACGTCCATATTACCTCTGGCTGGGCTTGTTTTAAACTTATTACTTGCACTCCAGTGCGCAAAACGTAATAGGTCCACCAAAGATCCCCTAGCGGAATATCCTAAAAAACTACGATATCTTACCACATCCACATTATCTCTGAATAAGATATTTTCAGAACTTTGTCATGTCCATATTACCTCTGAGTAATAGTTTGCCCATCGACTCTCTACTATCACGTTCGTATAACCCCTGATAGTGTCAGTCATTTCAACTTGTTATCTGTACCTAGTCTCAGGTACGCCTTGGGCAATAAGTCTACTAAAATTCTCCTAGAGAATGGAATGTACTACCCCGTATATATCACCTCTAGCAGGATATCCATTCCCATATCAAAGACTTTTTTCATGCTTCTTTCAAAGTGTTTCAAAACTTGTCCAAGTTGTAAAAACTTTGAAGGGGGTCTTGTAGAAGCATGAAATATGCTGGGGAATTGTCCAGTATTTTACGGTCAAAACCCCCAATATACATGAAGTCACTCCCCACGTAAAACAGAGCTTCAAGATTGTTTGGCGTAAAATAGGGCTTCAGAGCTTTACGCGTAAAATAGATTTTCAAGGTTGTTTGGCGTAAAATAGGGCTTCAGAGCTTTACGCGTAAAACTTTACGCGTAAAACAGATCTTCAAGGTTGTTTGGCGTAAAATAGGGCTTCAGAGCTTTACGCGTAAAACATATCTTCAAGGTTGTTTGGCATAAAATAGGGCTTCAGAGCTTTACGCGTAAAATAGAGCTTCAAGGCTGTTATGCGTAAAATGTTGCTATACCTTCCTGCGTAAAGTTTAAAATACGTTGTTTTTAATGCAGCGTAAAGTTGTACGAGGAACTCTTCGTATTCCTCGGATGAATTTGTCAATCAAATCAGTGAACCTGATATTTGACAAAAGTACTGCATGATGATCGAGAGAACGGCTGTGATGATGATTTTGCACAGAGACCCAGGTTGTCATTTTGTGACATATTTTTGATACAAGTCATTTTTTACGCATTCAAAGGAAGAAAAATGGAGTCTTCTGAATATGCTGCCTATTCTACATTGACAGAAATAAATTTTTACGCTCAAGACAAGACAAAATCAGATGCCACGTCAAAAGCTGTTTCTTGTACAGAGCTCGAGGGATATCTCTGTATTTTATGCACGAGATTGAGGCATATCTCTGCATTTAATGCACAAGATTTTGTTCTATTTTCAAAATTTGTCATGGCTGGGGAAAGCTAAGACTGTGACTAATACGCTCACATCACCATCCTTGCATTTTTATGCCAACCAGGCTATTTTCAACTATAGGAGTACGCCGTATGCTATCTTCTCAAAATATGCCAATTCGGCTATATTTGCAAAGGTATGTTGATAAGGCTACTTAGCCCAAAATACTCTCAAGACCTCAGTCGTGAAGGATACTTGGCTATTTTACGCTGGTTATCTATTATTCATCAATCATCAAGTTTTATGCAGGGGCAGTTACCTACGTGGCTTGCATGCCATGATCTTCGAGAAGCAGTTATACGCGTTACCTTATAAAGGGATACGTGCCATACGCAGATTCAGAAGATTATTTGAACGTGGGTAGCAGTTGTCATAACCGCAGCGTAAAGGAGGCAATCTTCTTCACAGTTTGGCCTTTTACGCCAATAAAACAGTCATTTAGCTTTTACGCCAACCAGGCAGTTATTTGATTGATCTCTATAAATAGAGACCCCTGGTCACAGGGTAAAAGGGGGAATTGGTTTTGGCTGACAACTTTGGCAACAAGAATTAGATCCTACTTGCAACTTTCCTTTGGCCGACTTTTGCCTTCAGTTCAGAGAAAGTTTGAAGCTTCTTCTACAGCACTTCTTCATCATCGTGTAGTCCAAGGAACAAAGTGATTGACTGCAGATCAGACTTCATAGCAATACTTCCCTAGAATCATTTTATTGTACTTAATATCCTCGTATAGGATTATTTGTACTTTTCTTTTTTCTCGTTTGTAAGCAAAAGTTTTGTATAAACTTTGTTTATCCAAACAAAATGGCGACTCTGCTGGGGACTTTGGAACAAAGTTTCGTATAAACTTTGTTTATCCAAACAAAATGGCGACTCTGCTAGGGACTTTGGAAAAAAGTTTCGTATAAACTTTGTTTATCCAAACAAAATGGCGACTCCGTTGGGGAGTTTGGAACAAAGTTTCGTATAAACTTTGTTTATCCAAACACTGACCATATGCCTCATTGGGATAGGGTTGGCATTGGGAAAGGGGTTAGGATGAGGGATTATATATATATAGGAGAGGGTGTGTGTGGTGAGGATGGTTCTCCATTTGAATGTAGGGCCAAGATTAAATATGAAAGAGAGTGTACAAACAAAAAAAGGGGGACAGAGAGAGAGTGGACCGGTCAATGAGGGAGGGGTTGGTTCTTCATGTGCCTTGACCAATAGGATGGTGACACCTCATTGCACTTTTGTATAAATGTCCCCAACAATTAGAAAATTGTACAAAAATTGGGAATTAGAATTTAATGAGGAAAAATACCATGTTTGGTGTGATATAGTGGCTAAAAAGGGTGTGAGGTGTTTAGTATGAGTCTTGAGGGTGTGAGTGGGGGTTTGGTTTGGTGTTGGGTCTAGTTTTGGGTCAAGTTGGGTCCTTACATAAATTTAATTAAAATTAATGTAAATGGTGTTCTAAAATTAATTGGAAGTACATGGGACTAAAATTAGGTGGGACACAAGTATCATGGACGTAGAAGACTCAGAATAGAATATTATCATAATTTGGTTTGCACAAAATGGGTCAAGATTGTATCTCTAATTTCGATTGGAACGCACAAAGATACAAAGTCAAATTTATTTAGAATTAAAAATAAGCATCCGTAACTAATATTGTGCGACTAAAATGAAGCATAAGAGAGCATATTTATGAGTTACACAAAGGTCAGAATGGAAGACGGGCACGTCTAGGACAAGGGTGTAAAATTTGTTGGAAGACAAAAGCTAGTGTAGTACTCCAAAGATCGAAGCAACGGTAAGGTACAATAATTAAATAAAATCACAGTAATAAATTATAAACCCCAATATTTAATTCTGAATAATACTAATTAAAATTCATAATCCTATATTTCGGTTAGGGGTTCATCTAGTAGGCTTTAATATATAGTCAACTAACTCATACATTAAAGAACACTATAATATATATATATATATATATATATATATATATATATATATATATATATATATATATATATATATGCACATATCATGCAATTATTTAAAATAAATACACACAATACTTATAATAAATAAAATAACAAAATTACTCCTATTTTTGAATGTGGTGGTGACAAGTCTACCCTCCTTAAAAAAAATTTGTCCTCAAAATTTAAGATCCTCAATAGTTGTATATATTCATTTATTTATTTATTACCATCAAATTTAAATTCATCAACCATATAATCATGAAGTAAATCCATATTGTTATTTCACAAATTTTTAAATTTCTATAAATACCATATTCCTAAAAATCTTCAAATTTAAAATCAAATTCTATTCTTATCACAATCTCCTCCAAAATTTTAAGTTAATAACTAAATACAAAAAATTTAATATCTAATCCCCTAATTTTAAATCCAATCAATGCATATTTATAAAATTTGAAATCGCATGCCAAAAATTTGAATTTAAATACTAATCCATTTGTGATCTTATTCCTCGATTCTTTTTTCACACAATACTCAAACACTGTAATACTTACAAAATCTTCAAACACAACATTCAAAATATAAATTTTAAATTTATATCTTGTAGTCAAATAAATATAATGATAATCTTCTTAAATTCCTCAAAATTTAATGACAAATTCAATCATATCATAATCTTCATAAAAATCAGTGATTTAACAAAATCGTCAATTTTGCCATATTAAGTTCTCAACTCTTTATTTAAATTAATGTTTATCCTCAAATTTAAGGCACATTGTCTCTCTTTGTCAAGTCATAACCTCTTCATTAATCTTCACTAAGGTCAAACCCTCAACAATCAAGGTCTAAAAAAATCCTACATACGGTCATACAACATGCAATCTAGAGAAAATATGCACGGTTATGGTCTCTTTTGTCATGGTATTGCAGTCTCTGTCAAGGTGTACTAGTAACTACATTCTAGCAAAAAAATTACTGATACAAGCTACGGTACTAAGAAATCAATCAATCAATAAAATAGACGGAAAAGGAATATAAGGAAAAGAACATAACATAGCCTTCTAACCCATCACTTGGACATCTTCATCCTCTAACATATACTTAACTCTGGTACATTCACTCACTAATTCCTATCCCTATACACTGATACCCATATCAACTAATCACTTGTCCACAAGATATCCATGGATACATGCACATGGCACACACATGTCTATTAATACCAAAATCTGATACCAAGAACCTCTAACACAACCATAGGTCAAATTGCATTCAAGTTTAATACCTCTATCCCTTTAGGTACCACTGTTTCTACTACTTGCACAACCACTGCTAGCTCTCTTACCTACTGCAACTGTTTATACTAGTTGTTCTTATCACTCAAGTGCACACCAAGTGCAACACACCACACTAAGTACTACTCCCTCTAATACGACTCTAGATAGATACCCAAGTCAGTTTGAAGTGCCATCTCAGACATGCTCAAGCCAACAGATCCTTACACATGTACTTCATCCACTCATATATTGTTATACATTTTTTACCCACCATAAAATTTTATCCTCAAAATAAAATCCTCAAAATTTAACTTCTCGAACAATTTAAAATAAAATGTATATACTTTCCTCAAAAGTCAAATATAAAAATTTTAATCACTTCCAAAAATCTTTATAGCTTTGGCTATGTTTATTGAATTGAATTTGAATCCTCAAAAATTTTAATAACATAAAATCTCAACTCCTCAAAAATTCTTAAAATTGATATTTATTTCCAATCTTCAAATTATAAATTTCAATCCACATCTATCTAAGTATACATATATATATATATATATATATATATATATATATATATATATATATATATATATATATATATATATATATATATATATATATACTCACAGTCTCTAACACACAAGATACACACAGATACACCAACTGTCTACAACCTCAACTGTGTACTGAATATTGTACTGTCTGGATTACTTGCACTATTACTCCCAATAATTTTCTCTCCATATTAACTAATACACCAATCTAATATTATCACAAAAGGTACTTATAGTTACTAGCACAATTCTCAACTAATCCTTGATATAGATACATTAGCACCCTTGGTATAGTAACACTAGCTTCATCATTAGATTACCTCACCATACTCACTAGAACTCACGATCACTTGCACTTTCTATAATACACATGTTTTACTTCACTCTCAAAAGCAGGCATATGGTTCCATATCTCGATTGATGTATACGTATTTTTTTAAGTCTTTTACAGGCTGATACACTAATCAGTGATACATTATATCTCTTTTACGACAAATCTTGATATTTCTCTACCCATGGCATCTCATTAATACCCTTTATGTATATACATTTCTTTACTCTTGTCACACCCAAGTATCAACCATCAATTTGAATATCATGCTCCATTAATTTTTAACACAAGTTTCCTTGATACTTAATTATTTACATGGATCACCCAACTACACGAATTCATAACTATCCAGGAATGGCATGTTGACTCTGATACTAACTCCTGGAACCATCACTGATACTCTTTACTCCTCCTTCTACCTATAGTGCTAATACTAACTATAATAACACCTATTGTAGAACTATTGCTACAGGGTACTACGCTACGGGATAACTCTAGATTGATGCCTATTGCTCACATGTCCAACCAAGAAACACTTACAGTCTCATAAGTCACACTTTCAACAGTCAACACTGATTCAAGACACAGACCTAATTATAATTCACTAATTATCACACTAACAAGGATCCTTAAAGAAATAAAGCTTAAAAAGAAACTGGACTAAGGACTGAAGGTATCTCTACTGCTAGCAAGGAAAATGATTGGAACAAAGTCCTAGAATAACAGAAGTGGATAAGTATTGAGATGATACTTTAATAATCAATTTAAGATACAACCTGATAATCATACACGTATGTCCGAAATCATGATACTCAGAATTCTCGCCATGCCAGTAAGCATAGCTGCGATAAATGATAGGTTCTATAACTAAGTTATGCAACTCTATAATCACGTCATCTAGAATCCTCGCCACGCCAACCGGTATGACTGCGAGAACTTCTAAATTTTATAACTAAGATATGTACATCCAAGGTCAGGTTCCTACGTTTTTGCCATGACAGCTAATGTGGCTGCGATAAACTCTAGGCTCCATAACCAAAGTAGACGTTTCATCTTTCTCATTATCCTCATCAACATATGTCATCAGATGATACCGTAATTTAGTCCATAAATTTATCTCGATATAAAATCAAACTCAACAATGACACCAAGAATTAAATTTAACAACTGATCAACAAGAATCAAATTCAATAACAACAAGTGAGAACGGACGAAAACAAGAAAAAATATTTAAATTGGAAATTGCAATAAGATTCTCAAAGGTCGTCCCAGGAATCTCTCAAAAATTTGTGATTGAGTATCCTCTCTCATCCTAGTATACTATATCCTATATCCTATCGCAGGCACGCAGTAGTACAACTAAGACATCGCACTACCACGATATCGCACAACTTGCGAAGTCTGACATGCATGGGCCACCACTAAAAATGTCACGACCCGCACCCGATATAGGGGTACGAGTATGTGGGTACGTCCAGCCTACGCTGCAGCATCGGCGGTAGAACATTGTCTAGGTCACAATACTATCTAATCAATCTCACACGAATATCCAACTCAATAAGGAGACACAGATATCACAATATAATATGGAATACTCAATCACAGAAATAAAGCACGATAAGATATCGAAAAAAATAAATGAACACAACACAAGTCTAAACAACAAAAATAGTCTAACCTACAAACAATAACATCCAAATCTCCAAGTATGCCGAAAACAAGTCCTCTATGTCGCAGTCTGGAAAAATATTTCCAGTCAGGATGGAGTGAAGTACAAGCACTAACAACAGTTCCATGTATATTGACAAAAACTATAATGCAGTGTAAAGAAATATAAGATAGATATAAATACTGGGAATAAGAATACTAAAGATAATAAAATACTGGAAATAGAAATACTGGAGCATATATCATCATCCATGGTACAACTAGCAATGAACAGAAATACAAGTACATGCTAGAACAACGAACTGGAATATAAGTGAATGCTACAACTATAAACTGGAAATACATGACATGAATATCTAGCTAAGTGTATGAAACATCAGTATATCATGTGATCGGCTTGGGACTGATCAGGCTTGTTACATATGATTAGCTATGATTCATGTAAGGTCAGGCTAACCATCCGGATAGCTATAATGCAAGCAATAGTCAGGCTAATCATACATAACAGGCTATGAGGCATGTAATAGTCAGGTTGTACCCTACGTGAGATGTAGGGTGAGCTATGATTCATGTAGAGTTGGGTATGATCACATAATCTACTAATATTTTTCTGTCCCCAGCTAGCACGATGGATTCCAATCATGACGCCTCGTGACAGGTCTCGATGATGCTAATTCGTGTATCCATAGTGTCAGAATCATGTATGCTATATAACTAGAATCATAGAGATGATCAAAATAATAAAAACTATCAGAGAATATACTCGCCCGTGGTCCTCTGCTGGCAATACCAATGTCCTATTTTTGAAGTCTTGTCTGAATAATCCAACAGTCCTATAGACAATATATAATGATAATATAGCATCAGTCATTACACTACCACACACACAACATAATTATACTGAACTCAGAGGGTACGCTAGGGGTGATACTGGTCAACTAATAGGATCAAGTGTGCGTCTAACTGCACGGGTGTCACATCTTCAAATGCTGTACAAAATCAGACAGTCGACTTACTAACACGTCTAAGCCAGTACGTTGGTATACATAAGGCAGTCAACTCACAAATTCTCGGGGTCATACAATCAAATGTAAATAGGGGATATCCATAAATAACACTTATGGTCATATGCAATTATATGGGATATCCACAGTTAACC
Source organism: Iris macrosiphon (assembly GCA_036927795.1). Taxonomy (NCBI): domain Eukaryota; kingdom Viridiplantae; phylum Streptophyta; class Magnoliopsida; order Asparagales; family Iridaceae; genus Iris; species Iris macrosiphon. The sequence continues at coordinate 201,626 of JAYESA010000296.1, forward strand.
TAGGATCATATAGTATATATATATATATATATATATATATATATATATATATATATATATATATATATATATATATATATATATATATATACAGTCATAACTAGTATTAGCATTTAATTTCCAAATAATATATATATATATATATATATATACTAATTCAATTATTATACACATACGCGTACGCATACTCACACTAGTATTAGGTTCACCGACACGGGTCTGTAATCACATCAACTAAACTTACCATGAAGCAATATGTTAAACCCTACACTATTCACATAAACACACATAAAATCATGAAGGGAGGCAAGGTCGAACCTGTGTTTGAGCGTGCACGTGCACGGGATTGAGGGTGACTGCTGCAGGTCATCTCCGACGAGGGTGGTCGACTGCTGCCGGGTTGGAGATCGACGGTGATGATGATGATGATGATGGTGGCGATTATGATGATGATGATGATGATGATGATGAAGGTGATGATGATGGTGATGTATCGAGAAGGAGGAGGAGATGGATTCGTGATGGCAGTCAGGGACTGGTGTAGGGTTGCTCGGGAAGTCAGGGAGGACTGTCCCGGCGGTGCTCAGGCGGGGAAGGTCACCGGAGTCGGGGTTGATGGAGGCTGGTGGTGTCGATGGTGATGGTCAGATGATGTGTTGACGACGACGGGTGGAGAAGAACGGTGGCGGGGTATCTGCGAGTCGACGGTGGTTGTGTAGTCGAAGTCGACTGCTCGGTTGGGGGTCGTGCTCGAGATTGCTCCGGGGTCGAGCGGTTTCAGAGGCGGGGAGTTCTGCTATGAAGGGGGGGGACTCGGTTATGGCTTTGTGGTGCTCGGCGGAGGACAACTGATGGAGGCGGTCGGGAACGGCGGGTGATGTTCAGTGGGTGACATACGAGGATCCGACGGGTGATCACCGGGGAGATGGCCAGGGAAGGGGACTGTTAGGTTAGGGTTGGTTTAGGGTTGAGTTATTGTTTGATGTAGGTGGTGATAGAAATAATGGAGGAAATGAGAGGTTTGCATGAAGAAGATGATGATGATGCTAGCTTAGGGATTAGGGCCGGCCATGTGCCTCATTGGGATGGGGTTGGCATTAGAAAAGGGGTTAGGATGAGGGATTATATATATATATATAGGAGAGGGTGTGTGTGGTGAGGATGGTTCTCCATTTGAATGTAGGGCCAAGATTAAATATGAAGGAGAGTGTACAAACAAAAAAAGGGAGAGAGAGAGAGAGTGGACCGGTCAATGAGGGAGGGGTTGGTTTTTCATGTGACACCTTATTACACTTTTGCATAAAAGTCCCCAACAATTAGAAAATTGCACAAAAATTAGGAATTGAGATTTAATGAGGAAAAATACCATGTTTGGTGTGATTTAGTGGCTAAAAAGGGTGTGTGGTGTTTAGTATGAGTCTTGAGGGTGTGAGTGGGGGTTTGGTTTGGTGTTGGATCTAGTTTTGGGTCAAGTTGGGTACTTACACAAATTTAATTAAAATTAATGTAAATGGTGTTCTAAAATTAATTGGAAGTACATGGGACTAAAATTAGGTGGGACACAAGTATCATGGACGTAGAAGACTAAGAATAGAATATTATCATAATTTGGTTGTACAAAATGGGTCAAGATTGTATCTCCAATTTTGATTGGAACGCACAAAGCTACAAAGTCAAATTTATTTAGAATTAAAAATAAACTTCCGTAACGAATATTGTGCGACTAAAATAAAGCATAAGAGAGCATATTTATGAGTTACACAAAGGTCAGAATGGAAGACGGGCACGTCTAGGACAAGGATGTAAAATTTATTGAAAGATAAAAGCTAGTGTAGCGCTCCAAAGATCGAAGCAACGGTAAAGTACAATAATTAAATAAAATTATAGTATTAAATTATAAACCCCAATATTTAATTCTGAATAATACTAATTAAAATTCATAATCCTATATTTCGGTCAGGGGTTCATCTAGTGGGCTTCTAGGTCTAGTCTACTAACTCATACATTAAAGAACACTATATATATATATATATATATATATATATATATATATATATATATATATATATACACACACACACATATCATGCAATAATTTAAAATAAATACACACAATACTTATAATAAATAAAATGACAAAATTAGCCCTATTTTTGAATGTGGTAGTGACAATCTACGAGAGGGTTGCCCCTCGAGGCAGATGGACTTGACCCAGGAAGTGACTGAAGAAATCAGAAAACTCCGGGTCAAGCTCGATATGCTGGAAAATAGTCTCTGAGAGGCCCAACGAAAGGAGGAGGCCATCCGAGCCGAGATGAGCACAGTGGCAAAGAACACAGCTGGTGTTGAGGTCATGATGCAGAAGCTGAAGGACAAGCATGAGTCCTATGCCCGCTATGCGGATCCTGAAGCCTTTAATTTAGAAGTTGAGCGACGGTCAAAGGTGCGCTTAAATAACCATATCGCCCGACTTCGTGTGCGAATAGAAGAGTTGTGCTCAGACCAAAAGCACTAGTAGTATTTGTTTTGTCTTTCTAAAACTACTTTACTTTTTTTTTGTCTTGATTTTGTGGTTGGGGCATTAGTAGTGTAAACCCCCTCAATTAATTCTATAGATAGTCAGGTATGGGATGGAAAATTTTGGTTTAGCAGCAGATGTTTGAGGTTTAGAGTAGAGTTGCATATGTCTGTTATTTATTAATTAGACCCTTGGCGTGCCCTACCATTGTTGATTTATTCGGAGCCCAATATCAGGCCATAAATTCCATTGGACTATTGTACTTCTGACTTGACTCACCAATTTAGGCACTGGACTTTTCCGTCACACAAAATCAAATCCGTTGAGCCTTAAATTAATTGCACAATTTCCCTTATCCTAAATCCCATAATTAATTTCTATGTCGGACACCTGTGTCGTTACCTTCAATTTTGAGATACCAACTTAACTCGTTGAGCCGGACCAACTTAAGGGTCCAGGACTGACTCCAAGTCCACACCATTTTTGACCTTTGTGTTATTTCCAAATTTAGACCCCAAGTGCCTCTATTTAATTTAAAAGCGCGGGACACTTTAATTCTATTTAAATCAGGGATATAATTTTGACTAATCCTATTTTAATCCCCATTTAATCCCTATGACCATTTAATTAAGTCCATGCCAAACACACAATACCCCCTCACCCTACAAAACACCAAACACCGATTTCCCCATAATTTTTGCATTATTTCATGTGTTTGTACAATTACCCAAATTTAAGGGGCTTAATCGCAAATATTGAATTAGGTGTCCTCACCTCATTGGCCAAGGCCAAATGGAGAGGCTACCCCTTCTTTGACCGTAGTCAACCCTTTCCCCCTTCCTTTGCATGAAGAAAACCTATTTCCCTTCATGTAAAATCCCCACCCTCCATTTGAATTGGGAGCATCACAACCACCCATCCTCCACACAACCTCCTATAAAATATCTTTTCACCCCTCTCCCCAATGCAGGCCCTAATCCCTAGGCACATTGGAAACCACCCTCTCCTCTCTCTCCTTCCTCCTCCACCTAGAAAACCGAGCCCCCTACATACATATTCATATTTATTCTTCCTTCTTCTTCTTCCTTTCTTCTTCATGGAGAGGAGCTCCAGCGGCTGACCTTCCCTCCGGCCACGCCGGCGAGATCCGACGGCCCGCTGTAACCCGCTCCAGCCCGCTGTTCCAGCGATGAACCCGCAACGAGACCCCCGGTCGGGATCCCCTCCGGCCAGACGAGCCCGCACCCCGCGGCTCCGACATTGCCACCCTGACCAGCACTTCTCCAGCTTCGCTCCGGCCACTACGACTTGTTCTCCGGCCTGCTGACATTTGCATCACCTCCACCCGCTATCCTCCGGCCAACCCCGGTCGACGCCATCTGGCCTAGGTATACCTCTCCCCCTCTCTTGATTTCATTCAATGTGTTATTGTTTATTAGGGTTTCATTGATATATATTCATGTGAGTATATTATTAGGGTTTTATTCTTAGAGCATGTTGATGATGATGTAGGGTATGATAAAGGACGTGGGAAAATGACTTGTTGTATGTTGAAGAGGTTTAATGTGATAGGTTTAATGTGATAGGGTTAATGTAGGTTAGGGTTTGTCTTCTACATGAATTAAAATGATTTATTTAAAATATTTTGCATGGAGATTTAGGTTTAGGGTTTGCAAATAAATTATAAAATATGATAAAGGATTTTTATGGAGATTTAGGTTTTGATTTTTTAAATAAATGTTTGGGATATATTATATGGTGGTAAAATGATAATTAATTTAATGAGGATTAAATTGAGGAGAAATAAGATTCTGATTTATTTGAACGTTGATGAACACCGAGGAGCACGTGATTGATTGAGGACTAGTGTGTAGTGTAAAACCCCTAATCGGTAATTTGGGGACTGGAAATTAAAGGTGGTTAATTTAGAGTAGTACTTTGTGATTGGTAACAACGATATAAAACGAAGGATTAATGATCGTTAACTGTGTTTTGAGGATGGTTTGATGATGTGGTACTGATGACTAGATGATTTGACATATCGTACCGATAGTCAACTGTGGTCAACCCCCCTAGCGTCTTGTCCCTGTGAGTCGTAGCTGAGACTGAGCTTAGGTATAGATGTGTGTCGCATCTCTGTTGTCGTGTGATAGTTTATTGATTGAGTTTGTATCTCATCTCTAGGTACTACGGGACCTGAGGACTTGGACGTGGTACCGTATCCCCTTCATCAGTAGCCGCACGCATGCAAGTGTACCTTGCCACCCTGTATTTCAGATTACAAATATTTATTATTTCTTTATATATATTGTGCGCGTATTTCTGTTTACGATCGATACTTCGTGTCCGGATCACGACCGGGTGCAGACATTCGTCGTAACATTTTAGAATGAATGTTAGATATTTCGTAATACCTCAATGTACGTACCTGAGTATATCGACACCCCAGGACATACCCATATACTGTGATCGTGCCAGATTCCTGTATCCTGATACTGACATCATGACCAGAGACTGGGACGACCTTAGGGTCGCGTCTGTTGAGTTATTTCTGTGTGTCAAGACTGTTAGATAGTGGTTCAGGTTCAGCGCACCATCGTTGACCGCTTGGGAAGGGGAAGACAGTTACTAGATGTTTGGGCTCCTCTGCACGCGCTTATATATGTATATGTAGTGATCCTGTATTCTAGAGTAGTGTATCACCCGTGTGACTCTGTGCTCGGAGCTATGGTACGCCCTGTGTGTCTCTGTGTTCGGAGCTACGGTTTTATTTTGGACAGCCCACGCGTCGAACATTGTCTTTAAACTGTGTCACACTTGTTTGGTTATGATGGATTACCCCGTCGTTGTACTTGTACTTTCTGTTATACTTGGCATGCTGTATTTTTGTACCTTGTTACGTCCCTCTGAGGACCTGGTTCTCTTCTAGGTTTAGGCGACGAGGATTACCCAGAGGAGTACGATTCGGGTACGTATCCAGCAGCAGGACCCACTGCCGAGGACGAGGTCATTCCAGAGGACTTTGCCTTATCGCTGGTAGTGACTCTTTTCTTGTGACGGTATTACTATCTAGTTACCTGATGTCGTTCCAAGTTATTTTATTGCTTACTTTTATTCCAGTATTTTGTACTAGCGGGTTTATTCCCGTGTGACTACTTTAGTATTTGTACTTGATAATTTATCTTGGACATTTCCTTTCTGCACATTAGTTGTTGTGATTACCTCTATGTGCTCTTATATTTGTTGCCTGTGGATGAGATTTAGATTGACTATTTATGTGTTATGTGATGGGTTATTCATTATACTTTACAGCTTAGATGCACTCCGACGGGCCTATTAGATTGGGATGCCCGCCAAAGTGAGCTGCTGGCCATTGCCACGTGACTCGGTTCCTTATCCATGGAACCGGGGCGTGACAAGTAGTCCCTTGAATGTAGTTTGCTTTTTTTTTCTTATGCAAAAGAAATAAAAGCTTCCCTTTTATTAAGATTATGTGTGAGAACCTTGGATATTGTACTAGAGATAATATAGATATAGTACAATACCGTAGTTATCAAGGACATCCCACTGGAGAATCTTTGGTGGATCTATTACTTCTTGCGCATTTGGGTATAAGTAATAGATTTGAGACAAGCCCTACCAGAGGTGATATGGACGTGGCAGGTTTTGTGGACTTAAACCGATGGTGTACTTCGAGTTAAGTATGGGTGATAAGTTTAGATGACGACCAAAATCAGAGGTATTATGGACGTGATAATTGATAGTCATACAGAGAGATTTGCTCAGAGGTAATATGGACATGGAAAACCCAACTGGGGATAACTGTTAGGATAGTAGTTCAGAGGTGATGTGGACATGAACTAATGCCCAAGGAAACTTATTATGAGGGGTCTACCCAAAAGTGTGGATAGATCTGAAGGTAGCTCCGTTGGAGAGCTTTTGAGGATTTATTGTCTGTTGTGTATGCATGATTCCTGAATACAAACAATGACTTTTATCAAGATTTTGTGGAAAGAGGGTGTGTGTTGTGCGTAGTCACCTGCCGAGGAAAACAACATATATCTTGATTTTTTTTGCTGATAATAAGGGGAGTACAAGCCTAGCTTAGACATAGTACTTTTTGAATAACTTGTCGTTGATAGGCATCATTAGCAAGTTTTTATTGGATTTTGTCAGCCTGTTGGCACCGATGGAGAACACAGATTCCACGATGAACGGCCCCTCCCATTTAGGTTAAAATTTACCAGCCGTCTTGTGGCTTATAACCACCGGCTTTCTTACTTTCAAGATGACGTCACCCACTTGGTAAGTTCTCTCTCTGACCCGTTTATTGAAGGCTCCTGAGAGGAACACTTGGTACAGCTCAATGTGCTGTTGAGCTAAGAGATGTTTCTCATCGAGTGCTTCTAACTCTTGTAGTCGTCGACGGTGATTGTCGTCAACGGTCAATCGGTTGGGAAGAGCCACTCGGAGCGACGAAATTTGGATCTCGAGGGGAGGACTGCTTCGCTTTCATAAAGCAAGGATAATGGCATACTGCTAGTAGGTGTCCAGACTGTTGTGCGATAGGCCCAGAGACATTCACCCAGCTTCCCATTCCAGTCGTGCTTGTTGGATGACACGAACTTCTTGAGGAACTTGATAATTATTTTATTGAATGTTTCAGCCAAACAATTTGATGCTGGATTGTAGGAGGTTAAGGCTACATTCTGGATTCAGTTTTTATCACAAAATTGGTAGAAAGTATGACTTGTAAACCGTGGACCATTGCCGTGGATGATCCTCCATGGCAGGTCAAAATATTATATGACGTGATGCTTGAAAAAATTGATCACGTTTGAGCTTTAGTTTAGCGAATGGAATAGCTTTCGTCCACTTGGAGAAGTAGTCGGTGATAGACAAGATGAACCAATATCCCTTAGAAGAAGGTGGACTAATTGGCCCGATAATTTTTATTCTTCATGCTTCAAATGGCCAAGATGCTACCGTTGAGTTTAAAAATTCTGAGGATTGGTGGATAAACTCTGAGTGGATTTGGCATACTTGGCACTTCCTCGCATAGTTAACAGCATCCGCTACCATTGTCGGCCTATAGTAACCTATTCTTTGGAGACGGTCCTGTAGCTTGGGTCTGGGCTAGTGGGCACCAAAAACTCCATCGTGAGCCTCACAGAGAGCCTGCTTCGCTTCTGCATTCGATAGGCATCATAGCAGAAGACCATCGTAGAAACGATGATACAATATTTTGGTAGTCATACTGTAACAGAATCAGAGGGAACGTCTTCTGATGGAAGTGACTTCATTTGGGTTCTCAAAAAAATTCCATAGACTGCGTAGTCGATGAATGGGAGCCTCCAGTCTTGGATGCCAGTGTCTACTTTTGTTGTGTAGCTTAGACATATACGGAGGTTATTTTTTGTGCATAACAGCTCTTGACCGACCACTGTGATCAGCTGATGAATTTTGACCGGGACTGCTAGGGAGGCAGCGAGGCCGGCTAGGACCTCAGCCTCGATATTTTGCAGTAGAGGGACATAATCTATGAAGAATCCCTGGAAGGTGGAGATTATCCTGAGTGCAGCTTGGTGGTAGGAAATTAAGTCTTTGTACTATACCTCATATTCGCCCCGAACCTGACTAACTATCATCTTGGAATCGTCGTAGGCTTCCAGGTAGTCTACTCCTACTTCTTTAGCGAATTAGAGCCCAATGACGAGAGCGTTGTACTCTGCCACATTGTTAGAGCATGGCTCTGTGAGAGAGTAAATGCGATTGATGACCAGATGGTATGGGGAGATTAATACTATTTTGACTCCAGCAACGATATCGTCTTTGGGCCCTGTTCTTGAAGCACCGTCAAAAACATTCGCCAAACGGTCTCCAAGCTTGTCATATTGAAGTCTGTTACTTTATCTGGGATCTTCTCGTAGATCTTCGAGATTTTTGGTACAGGGTGGGCTGCCAAAAAATCTGCCAATGCTTGGCCTTTGATAACCTTTTATGGAATAAATACCATGTTACGGCGGTATCAGTATTGCCCATGTGGCTAGGCGAGAGGTGAGCACTCCGGGTTTAGTCATAAGTGTAGCGCCCCGTTCTCCCGGTGCGGAGAGCGCGGCTAAGAAACACAAAGACGGTATCGTTCGATCGGGATAGATTAAAACAAGAACTCATCCTCGTTATGGATTTGATTCTTCGGAATCGATTCCCATATTCAGTGGACCGTGCCCCGGGATCGACTTAGCGACAGAGTCAGGAGGGACCTCTCCGCTGCTATCTTTTATTGCCTCGGTTTTTGATGTCGCTTGTTGCTTTCGTGCTTTGAGTTGGTTTTGGGATTTGCTTGTTTTCCTTGAACGGTTTCGATGGTTTTCATTATTTTCGTTCATTGAACTGTATTTCAATTCCGAGATTTGGAAAAAGAGGAAGGAGTATTGATCGAGCTGTTCGTGATGCAGATGAACGAGCAGTAGGAGGCTTGCGAGCGGAGTCGTGAAGCGCCTCTTTCCTTCTCCCTTCCAATAATCTAAGTGAGTGGCTACCATCCCGATTAGCTAGCCTTGCTTCCAACCTTCACAGCTAAAACACTTGCATTCTTGTGCCCCGATCAAACGATACCAAGTAATAACTAAAAGATACCAAGATAAAAAGGGAATAGACTTGGTACATTACGCTTGTCAATAAACTTGTGAACGGTTATCATACTGCATGCTTGTTCTTTTATAAATGTTCCATAAATCGTGCTAAGTATGGATCACATCTTGTATGCAAATAATTGTTCAGGGAGGCTATGCAAAATAAATCATGTGATACTGCTTGTACTGTACTCATGTCGCCTCAGCTACATGAACTGTTAACTGTCCTGTACTCGTGTTGCCTCAACTGCATAAACTGTTAACTTAGTAAACGTACTGTTCGATCACGGACAACTTGTGCACAAGGTAACTGGTTCCAGCGGACGGTCGCTGGGGCACTGGCACCGATTCGGTCCGGACGGAACTCTACTGTATAGTCTACTGTACTAGAAGATATGGCTTGTAGCACCCACTATACTTTCGCTGCAAACCATTTCTGTCTAAGACTAGTGTCCATTGTGGCATCATGCCAGTGATCCATTGTATATTTAAACCTGTTGCAAACTAACTTGTGTCTTCGTGGCAGGGAAGGCATGGTAAGTATTGTGCAGGTCATTCAGACGGACAGGTAAAATCCACCGAACGGTGGCAAGTTCATTTCAGTAAATTCTATATGCTGCTTACTTATAAATAAACTAAGACAAGATAGAAACCCACAAAATATGCATGCTTCATTAAAATAACGTGTTGATTGGTATAGTTCGGTTAGCTCACCTTCACCAGTATGTTTCGACATACTGACCCTCGTTGAAACAGGTTCTCCGCACTAAGGCGAACCGAGCGAGAAGCCGAAGTCGTCTTCCCGATCCAGTCCAGCTGTAGGCGCATCCTGATCGCGCCACATTTTGAAGTACTTGGAAAAGAAGCTTGCAACTCTATATACACAATGCAGCTTCGTGGCAAAGCCGTCCTCCAGCTAGGAGGTCTTTATCATTTTGAGTTTATAAAGGGATATAATGTACAGGACTGCTATCTCATTTTGAGTCAACACTTTTATAAGCCCGTGCGGCATATTAGCTGACTCGTTCAGGAGTTTGTAATAGATGTTCATTATCAATAAAGAGAACTTTTCCATGTTTCAAATCTGTGTTTCAATTTATCTGCGTACTCTGAATATGTGCTTGCTATGCAAATCATTAAAGCCTTGTGCGGGCGCAACCCCAGGCCCGTACGGCGGTCACGATTCGGGGGACGCCTCAACAATTCCACGGAATCGGGTCGTGACATAGTGGTATCAGAGCACAGATTCAAGTTCCTTAGACTCTCGTGCTGGAAAAGTTTCTTTAACGATCAAATTCCTGTGCGAACTCTTGAACTCGCTAGGCCAAAATGAGATACGTTCATGCAATGAGTCCATAATACATTATGATCCTAATGTAATTTACCTTCTTTTGAAGGAGTGGCTCCAGCACAATCTGCAGCGCTAACACCGGACGAAACGCAAGGCCAAGAAAGTAGTTCGGGCACTTCGGGAAGTTCAAGGAGCCAGCGAGCCGTGCCAAGCATCGATCCCATCCAGCAAATGTTGCGGATGTTGGAGGCAAACCAACAAAGGGACGAGGCTCGCTATGAACGGGCCGAGAAGCGGGCGGAGGAGAGTCAGCTCAAGTTTCAAGACAATATAGAAGCTCGATTCTCAGTCCAACAAAGCAGGTGGATGCCATACAACAGATCGTTCAGACTTTGGCTTCCAACCATTCCGTCGCAACAACAACGACTCCGGTGGAACAGCCCGTGCTTGAAGTTGAGACGCCATAAATTCCAAGACCGAGGGACGTGACTGCCTTCGACTTTGTCCACTTCAAGAAAGTCTGCAACACCCCATTCAACGGGACTGAGGACGCAGTCGTAGCTCTAGATTGGTTGGCCGAACTTGAAGACTACTTCGTGCTGCTAGAGGTCCCCGAAGAGAAGCGCGTCGCCTGTGCGCAACTACAGCTCTGCCTCAACGCACACGATTGGTGGGACGTGCATCGACGATCTCTCCAATTTGATCACGGGGAGGAGGCGATCTCGTGGACGACCTTTCGTGCCGCGTTCGAAGAGGAGTTTGTACCCCCTCCAGTACAACATCAGATGGAAAATGAGTTCGTGCAGCTGCGGCAGGGCAGTATGACAGTTAAACAATATGCCGTCGAATTCAACCGTCTCTCCAAATTCGCTAGGGCCTATATTCCTGATGTAGCGAGTCGAGCTAGAAGGTTTGAAGGTGGACTACGCCCTGCCATCAACGCGCACGTAGTCGTTAATCAGTATCATACAATACGTGAAGTCATGAATCACGCCCTATCGCTTGAACCACACTATCCTCACGTTCCTGTCGGCGCTGTGCATACTTACAATCACAAACGCCAAAGCAACGAGAGAGGAAACAACGCTTCAAAGCATCACAATGACGGAGGGAAGCAGAAAGCAAACCAGCTTTGTCACTTCTGCAGGCGACCGGGGCACGCATTTGATAAGTGTCGCCTGAGACTTGGGTTATGTTTAGTTTGCGGTGAATCAAACCATACTGTTCGTGACTGTCCACTGAGCCGCCTCAATAACCGTCGCCCGCAACAAAATAATCCCTAATGGTAGGTCCTATCTTAAGTTTCGGGAAGAAACTTTCAATTAGTTAGGTAGGATGTAGCGCCCCGTTCTCCCGGTGCGGAGAGCGCGGCTAAGAAACACAAAGACGGTATCGTTCGATCGGGATAGATTGAAACAAGAACTCATCCTCGTTATGGATTTGTTTCTTCGGAATTGATTCCCATATTCAGTGGACCGTGCCCCCGGGATCGACTTACCAGCAGAGTCAGGAGGGACCTCTCCGCTGCTATCTTTTATTGCCTCGGTTTTCGATGTCGCTTGTTGCTTTCGTGCTTTGAGTTGGTTTTGGGATTTGCTTGTTTTCCTTGAACGGTTTTGATGGTTTTCATTGTTTTCATTCATTGAACTGCATTTCAATTCCGAGATTTGGAAAGAGAGGAAGGAGTATTGATCGAGTTGTTCGTGATGCAGGTGAACGAGCAGTAGGCGGCTTGCGAGCGGAGTCATGAAGCGCCTCTTTCCTTCTCCCTTCCAATAATCTAAGTGAGTGGCTACCATCCTGATTAGCTAGCCTTGCTTCCAAGCTTCACAGCTAAAACACTTGCATTCTTGTGCCCCGATCAAACGATACCAAGTAATAACTAAAAGATACCAAGATAAAAAGGGAATAGACTTGGTACATTACGCTTGTCAATAAACTTGTGAACGGTTATCATACTGCATGCTTGTTCATTTATAAATGTTCCATAAATTGTGCTAAGTATGGATCACATCTTGTATGCAAATAATTATTCCGGGAGGCTATGCAAAATAAATTATATGATACTGCTTGTACTGTACTCATGTTGCCTCAGCTACATGAACTGTTAACTGTCCTGTACTCGTGTTGCCTCAACTGCATGAACTGTTAACTTAGTAAACGTACTGTTCGATCACGGACAACTTGTGCACAAGGTAACTGGTTCCAGCGGACGGTCGCTGGGGCACTGGCACCGATCCGGTCCGGACGAAACTCTACTGTATAGTCTACTGTACTAGACGAGATGGCTTGTAGCACCCACTGTACTTTCGCTGTAAACCATTTCCGTCTAAGACTAGTGTCCATTGTGGCATCATGCTAGTGATCCATTGTATATTTAAACCTGTTGCAAACTAACTTGTGTCTTCGTGGCAGGGAAGGCATGGTAAGTATTGTGCAGGTCATTCAGACGGACAGGTAAAATCTACCGAACGGTGGCAAGTTCATTTCAGTAAATTCTATATGCTGCTTACTTGTAAATGAACTAAGGCAAGATAGAAACCCACAAAATATGCATGCTTCATTAAAACAACATGTTGATTGGTATAGTTAGGTTAGTTCGCCTTCACCAGTATGTTTCGACATACTGACCCTCGTTGAAACAGGTTCTCCGTACTAAGGCGAACCGAGCGAGGAGCCGAAGTCGTCTTCCCGATCCAGTCCAGCTGTAGGCGCATCCTGATCGTGCCGCATTTTGAAGTACTTGGAAAAGAAGCTTGCAACTCTATATACGCAATGCAGCTTCGTGTCAAAGCCGTCCTCCAGCCAGGAGGTCTTTATCATTTTGAGTTTATAAAGGGATTTAATGTACAGGACTGCTATCTCATTTTGAGTCAACACTTTTGTAAGCCCGTGCGGCATATTAGCTGACTCGTTCAGGAGTTTATAATAGATGTTCATTATCAATAAAGAGAACTTTTCTATGTTTCAAATCTGTATTTTAATTTATCTGCGTACTCTGAATATGTGCTTGCTATGCAAATCATTAAAGCCTTGTGCGGGCGCAACCCCAGGCCCGCACGGCGGTCACGATTCGGGGGACGCCTCAACGATTCCACGGAATCGGGTCGTGACAATAAGGACCCCGAGAGGATTAACTCGCGAGATCACGTTGATGGTTTCTCCTACCACGTAATTTTGGGTCTTCTGAATGGCGATGGCCAGGGCGAGCCACTCCTTCTTAATAGGGCTATATCTGTGCTCCGCACCAGCCATTATCCTGCTGAGATAGTAAATGGCCTATTTATGACCCATATCACTCTTCTGGGCTAGTAGAGTTCCGAGGGAGTGATCCATTGCCCGTACATATAGAAAGAAGAGTCTTCCCACAACGAAAGACACCAATACTAGGGGGTTCATGAGATACTCCTTGATGTCGTCGAAGGCGTGCTGGCATTCTTTGTTCCATACAAAGGAGACTCCCTTCTGCATGAGCTGAGGGAACAACTACAAACTTCCAAAGAGGTTTGATATAAACCTCTGGTTTAATATGAACCACTTGATGTATGCCAGTCTTCCTTGAAGGCCACGAAGTTCTCTGAGGTTCTTCGGCAGGTACATTTCAATGATTGCTTTAGTCTTGTCAGGGTCTACGTGGATACCCTTCGAAGTTATGATAAAACCTAAATATTTACCATGGAGTCTCCCAGGAAGGATTTGGTAGAATTCATCTTGAGTTGGTGTGCACGCATCAGGTTGAACACAGTCTTCAAGTCTCGAAAGTGATCATCTTTAGAGCAACTCTTGACAGCAATGTCATCAACGTAACACTCCATTGTCTTACATAGATACTCACAGAAGATGGTGATCATAGCTTGCTGGTATGTAGCACCTGCATTCTTCAGACGAAGGGTATGACTATATAGCAGTTCACTCCTATCGACATTCAGAATGATGTATGCTTCTCGTTATCATAAAATATCTTAATTTGATTGTAGCCTGAGAATTCGTCCATGAAGGACATGCGCTCGAAGCCACAAGTGTTGTCAATCAATATATCTGCGATCAGAAGGGGAAACTCGTCCTAAGGGAATTTTATGTTTAGATCACGAAAGTCAATACAGATTCAAATTTTTTTTATTCTTTTTGACGATAGGCACGATGTTGACTACCCAATCCGGATGTTGTTCCTTGTGGATGAAGTCACTAGCTATCAGCTTGTTGACTTCAGCTTCTATGTCATTCAGATGTTCGGCCGGAACCATCGTTGCTGTTACTTGACGGCTTAGCTTTTGGCAAGATGTTGAGTTTATGGACCGCGATTTGGAGTCCAGTCCAAACGTGTCTTAGTAACTCTAGGTAAAGAAATCGATATACTCCTTAACGAGCTGTAGTAGGGATTCTCGATCCTCATCGGACATACTTTTGCTGACGAAGATAGGTTTAGGGGAGGATTCGTCGCCCAGATCTATTTATATGACTTCGTCCTCAGTGGGAGGTTCCCGTTGCTTGAACCATATCTTCCATTATGAGTCTTGGCGTTGGCCCTATGATTCTACTTCAAAGAGTTCAGGTGGATCCTCATCGACTTTCTCAGGGTCAGCTGACACTATGTTGACAGACAACGTTTGTTTGAGCATCTCCCCGATACTGATATAGAAGGCCCAAGCGGAATATTCTGAAGAGTGAGAGTGTAACTTATCTTCTTCATCCGAGCCTTCGGGGGTTATGGGAGGTGTGACGTACCCTAGGCTATGCTTGGTCCTATGGTAGTAATCTTTGGACTTTTCTGCAGGAGCATGCAGACGCAGAGGCAGCCGCCTGCCTTTGCCGTGGTTCAAGCCCCAAGCGGCTTTCAGATCGTATCCAATCTTCTGGATAAGTTGCTTGGTTGAGAGCTGTATTGGTGTAGTAGTATTTTGTCGGTGTCGAGTTCTAGCTCCAGTTTCTCTAAGACGAAGGGTTGGGGACTTTCCACTCTACCGAAGATGATGAGTTTGTCTCCCATCTTCCTTACTAGAACTATGAAGTAGGAGTTTTGACTGGGGAGAATTTGGTTCACTACATAGGTGGTATTCACCTATGTATGCAGGTATAGGCCTATACCGTGCTTAATGGAATATAATGTGCTTAGATGTGCAATATTCGAGTAGTTCAAAGATAACCCTTTATTCATAAAATAAGGTATCTTATCCTCAGGAATTACATCGTCAAGAGAATGGACGTTATCATGAGTGGCTACGTACTCCTCCAGTTTATCCTTTCCGAAATCTATCCCTAGTGCGAGCGACAACTTCAGAGGTCTCCAACGCAGCTTTACCACTAGAGGTTCGGAAGTCGTAGTAGATGTCGGATCTTCCTTAAGTGGTCAACTCGATTTACGAATGCGAACGACCAGAGGTTCAGGTGCTTTCCTATACAGTTTTACCATGAGGATTGGGGTTGTATCGGGAGCACGTACTTTGAGATGGACTCTCAAGGGCTCGTTCGATGTTCTCCCAGTCTTTGCCTCATCGTCGGCATCATTGTCACCTTCATCTTGGTGGACTTGCTTGTAGAGGATCGACTCAGAGTAATATGCCTCAACCCTTTGAATGGATCAACGTAGACAAACTTCGTCTTGACAATGCCATGATCGTCCACATACTTCAAGCACTAGTGCAGGGTCGACGGTACAATCATGTACTGATGCATCCATAGACGTCACAATAGGATGTTGTAGGATATATCTACATCTATGACATAGTAGGTGACCTCTGTTTTCAAATTATCGATCTGATATTTCAAGCGAATCTTGCCCAGAGGGTAGTTCATCCCTGTGTTGAAGCCAATGATGGTAGTATTGGTTGTTGCCAGGTGATGCATCAGGATGCCCAAGATCTGAAGAAGACTCTGCAGGATGATGCTGATTAACAAATCTGGGTCGATGTGCATCAGGTCTACCTTGATAGCACCAATTGTCATACCCTAGTACCAGAATACGGAGACAGACACAGCCAGCTACCCGGTATAAGGTACTATATGTCGTACGGCGATCAAGGCGGTAACTAGACAAGGGGGTACATGCTACAATCAGGTCACTTAGGGTTACACGAACATCTATGTCTCAATCAATCAAACAAGAACAATAATCATAGAGCTTATATGATAAAGCAATAAGGTATCCCAAATAATTTCATCAAAATGGTATGGAGACCAGCTGTACAAAATAATTTCATCAAAATGGTATGGAGACCAGCTGTACAAAATAGGAAGCAAGGATCTACAAGGAGGAGCAAGGATCTACAAGTTGATGTCTCTTTTTACTCAAATTGGAGGTTTCATTGGAAATTCATCTTCCAATAGGTACAATTCAGTTTTTTACTTTAATTAGACTTAAAATATATATTTTAATCATTAGGAACCACCCCATATGCTAAGGCTACCCATAGGAATTAGAATTAGGTTCATAGGAGGCCTATGGAGAAAGTTATGTGGTATTTTGTGTCAATTTTGGGAAATTTCTGAGATTGACACATATTGTATTTGTCAATTGATCAATTAGACCAAATTGATATGTGTTTGATTGTGTGTGGCTAGTATTGTGTCCATAATTGGATATATATGTAGGCCATATCCCGATAATTTGGAGACACGGGTTGATTTGGGGGTTTTCTTCTGACATGGGGGTTTGAGCATGTCACATTTTAACACGGACACGTAGATGTGTAATTAGCTTTTCATATTATTATTCATAGTTATTATTTTAGACTTGCTCGTGTCCTTCGGGGTACGTTTGGTGGTGTGGTAGACTCGTATCGCAAGCGTATCATAGATCAAGTGTGATACGGGTGCGATGTACTCCACGTGTTTAGTTTTTTGCATTTCAGTATACTTGTTTATAGTTATTAGAGTATTATAATTGTATGGTTATGTATATATATATATATATATATATATATATATATATATATATATATATATATATATATATATATATATATATATATATATATGTATAGTGATATTGTGTTTATATGTGTATATATATCTATAGTATTATATATATATATATATATATATATATATATATATATATATATATATATATATAGTATTATATATATATATATATATATATATATATATATATATATATATATATAGTATTATATATACATATATATATATATATATATGTATGGTGATTGATGATTAGTGTGTATCTCTAGTGCTATATAGATATGTATTGATATGTGTATCTCTAAGTGTTATGTATATACATATGTGTATGTGTATATATATATATATATATATATATATATATATATATATATGTGTGTGTGTGTGTGTGTGTGTGTGTGTGTGTGTGTGTGTGTGTGTGTGTGTGTGTGTGCGCATAGATGTGTGTGTGTATGCTAGGAGGGGGTCGGGATGCAGCAAAACAGTGAATTAGTGAGCAGCAACAGCAAGCATAGGCAGTAGCAGCAACCACAGCAACAACATGGAGATGAGGAGCAGTAGCAACTGCAACTGCAGCAGTAGCAACATCCAGTGCAGCAGCAGCAACAGCATGCAGCAGCATGCTAGCAGCAATGCAGCAACAACATGAAGAGCAGCAGCAGCAAATGCAACAGCAACAACAACTGCAATAGCCACAGCAAAGGCAATAGCAAGGGCAGCAACTACAGCAACAAGGTAAGTTAGTAGGTAGTTAGTTCATCAATAGTTTAGTTAGCTAGTTAGCTTGATGTATAGTTTATTAGTTAGTTTATTGATAGTTTAGTTAGTAGTTAGTTAGTTAGTTAGTTAGTTAGTTAGTTAGTTAGTTACATTGTTAGTATATATATATATATATATATATATATATATATATATATATATATATATATATATATATACTTGTTTACTAGTAGATATATATATAGCTATATATATATATATGTATTGGTAAGTTAGTTATAGTATAGAGTATTGGGTAGTTAATTATATGTTAGAATTAACATTACCTTGAGATACCAAGGTAATGTCAAGGTATTGATGGATACTCAAGGTATTGGGTTTGAGTATCAAGATGGGTGTGTAGGTGGTGAGATACCGCATTGGTTCAACGCCAGGGTATCCACTTAGCATTAGCTTAGTTAGAAATATTATATATTGCTGATTATATATACATATTATGATATTTTCATATCTAAAACTTGCGTATCTTATGATATAGTATAGCTAGCATGGCCTAGTTACATAGTGTATGGACCCAATATCTTAGAGATAGACTAATATAACCTAGAAATAGCTAGTTTGACCTAGAGTTGACATAGTTTGACTTTTTGACTTAGAAATAGCTTTTTTACCTAGAAGTTGACTAGTTTAACTTATTTTCATTCCAAAACCTTGTATTGATGTAATATTCTATATTTAGGTCTTCGAGGCACTGTACCTGACATCTTTGATACTGTTCACCAAATTTTAGGCGAGCACATTCTCTGATAGTTTCTTATTTATGATATCCTCTATGTCTCTTGTTTCTAGTATAGATATTCTTGATTTTTTGACACGATGGTTACACGGATTGGTATATCTGAATCTCATCATGAGATATTATTCCTTGGTACGTTTGGTGTATCTTGTGTAAGCCTTATTTCTTTATTCTTCTTGTACATGTACAGACATTGATTCTTGGGGAGACTAGCTACCTACCTAGAGAATCTCGTGTCATAACGTACCATGGTTGGATCCACTATACCAATCGGGGGCAGAGAGTATGTAGTGTAGATATGTGATCATACCCTCCTTGTATTATGTCTTATTCATTGAATAGTATTAACCATACACCGCACGTATAACTAACCAGGACATAATTCTTGTATCAAGTTCCCAAGCCGATCACATGTTAAAGCTGGTACTCACTCACTTAGTCATTAGTATTTTTTGTTCATTTCTATATTGCTCATTCTCATATTTATTTCCAGGATTTCCTTTATTGCATATCTCTTATACCTGTATATTGCATCTTGTATATTCACATCTATTTACTCTTACATAGTTTATATTATTTATTAGAACTGCTGTTAGAGATGTACTATGTTCCTTTCCTGACTGGATATATTTTTTCCAGATGACACTGAGGAGTGGTACCCCACTCACTACGGGCCTCAGGATGTGGTATGCTTAGAGTCAGGCCTCAGGGTCTCATCCTGACTGAGACAGACGACCCAAAACTCGTACCTTAGTAGTTGGTTTCCTTTTGTACTGGATTTGTCTCCAGCATTATTTTTAGTATTTTTTTGACTCATTGGATATTATTTTGTCTCATGAGTTTTATTTGTGACTCTTATATTCTTTTATCATTTTTATGTTTATTCCATCTATAGATCTGTGATTGAGTATATTCATTTACATTGGTGGCATATTATATCTTGATTGCTAGATAGATAGTTTACCCAAACAGCGTTCTACCGTCGATGTTGCGGCATAGGTTGGGGTTGTTCACTACTTGCATCCCTACATCGGGTGTGGGTCATGACACATTTTTAGTGGTGGCCCATGTAGGTCTTCAAGGTCGCAATTAGTGCGATTCGTAGTGGTGTTCTGAATTGAGTACTATTACGAGCCTGTTTCAGGATATAGGATATAGTCTATAGGCTGAGAATACTTAATCACATCTAGGAAAAACTCTATTGTTCATTTCAACTGTTCTTCCTTGATATTGATATTTGATCTTTAACTGTCCTTCTTTGAATATATTATATCATGTGCCATATTGATTCTATTCCAGATTTAGCTTTGTTCGATAGTGGTGCCTCCCATAGTTTTGTATCTGTTTCTTTGGCTCTAAAGCATCATTGGTAGCTGAGTCTTTGCTTAGGAGTTGCAAGATCATGATCGGGGGAGGCATTATCTTGGTTAGTGATATTTGCAAGGATTAGAGAGTTACTTTGGGAGGCAGGGAGCTGAGTGCATGTCAACTTGTAATGTCACTTTCGAGCTACGATATTGTAATCGGGATGGATTGGTTGAGTAGGCACCATGATAGTATAGATTATAGAGGAAGTAGAGTTTTGTTTAGCCTGCCAGGAGAGCCAGAATTTGAGTTTTCTAGAGGAGATGCAGAGCAGGGAGAAGGCATTATTTATGGAGCTATGGTGGAAGACGAGTTGCCATATCCGTTGATAGCAGAGTTCTTGGATGTGTTTCCTAAGGAATTGCCATAATTGTTGCCAGATCGAGATATTGAAATCTCTATAGACTTGGTGCCAGGTGCAGAACCTATTTACAGCATGTCTATAGAGTAAACAACAGCAAGCTGGTCGAGCTGAAGAAGCAAGTGGATGAGTTGCAGGATAAGGGGTTTATCAAATCCAGTTCTTCACCGTGGGGAGCCCCAGTATTGTTTATGCTAAAGAAGGATGGGTCGGTGCACATGTGCATTGATTATAGGGCATTGAATAATCTCACTATCAAGAATAAATACCCATTGCCACAGATTGATGACATGTTCAATCAATTGAGTGGCGCCAAGGTATTTTCTAAGATAGACTTAAGATCAGGCTACCACCAGGTAAAAGTAAAGCCGGGGGATATTCTGAAGACTACTTTTAGGACTCGGTATGGCCAGTATGAGTTTATGGTGATGCCATTTGGGTTGACTAATGCCCCGGCGGTATTTATGAATTTGATGAACAAGGTGTTCTATCAGTACCTTGACAAGTTCGTTGTGGTGTTCATCGATGACATACTTATATACTCGAAGACACCGGAGGAGCACGAGGAGCACGAGAAGCATTTACGTATTGTGTTGGATGTGCTGAGGAATGAGAAGCTGTATGGGAAGCTGTCCAAGTATGAGTTCTTCCTGGACAAGGTGGAGTTCTTAGGACATGTTGTGACTGGTGATAGAATTTTAGTGGATCCGAAGAAGATCACAGCAGTAGAGTTTTGGAAGACCCTGAGTTTTGTAGCAGAGATCAGGAGTTTCTTGGGTCTATCAGGCTACTACAGGTAGTTTATGCAAGATTTTTTGAGGATTGCCGAGCCGATGACTAGACTCACCAGGAAGGATGCAGAGTTTGTTTGGACAGAGGAGTGTTAGGTTGCTTTTGAGGAATTGAAGACAAGGTTGATGTGTGCTCCTATTTTGATGTTACAATCAGGGTCTGAAGGTTTTACTATTTATAGTGATGCATCGGGGAAAGGCTTGGATTGTGTTCTTCAACAGAATGGGAAAGTGATTGCCTATGCATCCAGGTAATTGCGTCCTCATGAGAAGAACTATTTTACCCATGATTTGGAGTTGGAAGCAGTTATCTTTGACCTAAAGTTATTAAAATACTATTTGTATGGAGAGCGCGTGGAGATCTTCACAGACCACAAGAGCTTGAAGTACGTTTTCACTCAGAAGGAGTTAAACATGAGACAGCGTCGGTGGCTGAAACTAATAAAGGATTTTGACATATCTTTGCAGTATCATCCTGGGAAAGCTAATGTAGCTGCCGATGCCTTGAGCAGGTATCCGGTAGCTATGTTATTGATGCAGGATCGGTATTTGTTAGAGGACTTGGAGAGCTTGGACATTGAGGTGATAGTTCCTAGTTTTGACATATAGATGTGGGGGATGCAGATACACTCAGAGTAGATGGACATGATCAATGCAGCCCAGTATGAGGATGTATCTCTGAGGAACATCAAAGCTCAGGTGAGAGCAGGATTGGAGGATGATTTCACCATTGCTGAGGATGGTTCTTTGCGGCATGGTGTTAGACTATGTGTACCTAGTGGAGAGCTGCGTGAGAAGGTATTGCAGGAAGCACATTGCTCTCAGTATTTCATACATCCAGGTGCCAATAAGATGTATCGAAATATGCAAAAAAGAGTGTGGTGGTATGGCATGAAGAAGAAAGTGGCACAGTTTGTATCCAGATGCTTAGTGTGCCAGCAGGTGAAAGCCGAGAGGCAGAGGCCAGGTGGTTTACTTCAGCCATTACCCATTCTAGAGTGAAAGTGGAAGCACATTACTATGGATTTGGTGTCTGAACTTCCACGATCTCCAGGAGGAAAAGACGCAATTTGGGTTAGCGTTGACAGGTTGACCAAGTTGGCCCACTTTTTGCCTTTCAAGGTGGGTTTGTCTATGGAGAAGCTGGCAGAGGTATATGTAAGGCAGATCGTCAGGATACATGGGGTTCCCGTCAGCATAGTCTCGGATTGGGATAGTCGTTTCACTTCTCATTTCTGGAGGAGTTTGCAAGCGAGTTTGGGTACCCAGCTCAAGTTTAGTACTTCATATCATCCCCAGACAGATGGGCAGTCAGAGAGGACTATTCAGACTCTCGAGGATATGCTGCATACCTGTGTACTAGATTTTGGAGGATATTGGTAGGACCATCTCCATTTGGTAGAGTTTGCTTACAATAACAACTACCAGGCTAGTATAGAGATGTCACCATTTGAGGCTCTGTACGGTCAGAGATGTCGTACTCCTTTGTCATGGGATGATGTTGGAGAGAGAGCTTTGCTAGGGCCAGAAATGGTTATAGATGCAGTGGAGAAGGTTAAGCTGATCAGAGACTTCGAGTGGCGCAGGACAGACAGCGGCATTGGGCCGATAGCCACCGGAGACCTTTGGAGTTTGAGGTATAGTTTTAGATTTTTGTTTTGTGCTTGATATTAGTTGTTTGTTATAGATTAAGTCCTTAAGGTTGTGTTTTGTTCTAGGTGGATGGTCTGGTATTTCTGAGGATTTTTTCGACATAAAGCACGATTCGCTTCGATGGAGGCGGAAAGCTTAGTCCGCGATTCATCAGACCTTTCAGTATTTTCGAGAGGGTCGGTACAGTTGCTTATAGACTAGACTGGCCACATGTCACATCCCAGTCCCAAAATACGTAGGACTAGGAATACGTAACACGCCAGCCGTACGTATACGAACTCCAATATATGGAAACCATACACACACGTACGCTGTACATGAATATCAAATCCACATGTGGTAATATACTGTCAACAGGTCACATGCAATCTATATCTCATCCACAGCATAAATAAATAAATAGGAATAAATAACTGAATATCAAATAGGAAGTATCAAAGTATGATAGTCGGATGGAAACAAATCTACTACAAATTGACTATACTAAAAACTACTAAAAAGAGAAGAGAATCAAACTCTAAGATAAATTTCTCTACAAGAAATAGCAACTAGAATCTCTAACAGCTGCGATGAATCAAAGATACTCCGAGGGTAAGACCTCCTCAGTCTGATAAGAAGCGTCAGGTCCGGGTCCATACTCCTGTGGATACTCCTGCCCGTCTATATCTGGAAAGGGACCAGATCCTCAGAGGGACATAACAAGATACATATAAATATGCCAATAAAGTACTGAAAATAAACCTCCAATGGGGTCGCCTAACCATCTATGTGAATGCAGTTTGAGAACAACTTTCCAACAAGTGGGCTATCTAGCTAAAATGGGATTGGCATGATTCTCTTGGAGATTCAGGGGCCTACAAAGCATGTCATCTTTTGAACGGCAGAGGCCGCCTGATAATATATAATATATAGTGGTCATCATGATCGCGCATCTCCGGCGGAGCGTACGGGTTACACAAGGAAACTACAAAGGAGCCCAAATGCCTTACTTGTTGTTCTCTCCACCCCATGCTCTAATTATGTCACATCCATGACACGATGATACCTCTAAATAACTATCCGGTCTACTAGCATGCAAAGTTTCTATCGGCAGTTATCACTATCCGTCGCACGACCTATACGTACCAGTGGCCAGCCGAGTAAGCAAGTCCGTGTCCTACATGTGACTCACACTCGTGTAATAAATGTGTCATGGCCAATGAAATATAAATTTCTCATGATAATGGGGTGGTCTCATAAAGTAGGTCACATGCATATACATAATAAAAACAGAACACGACTACACCGTCGTTGCACCCAAGTTTCCTTGGACGCGCAGTTTATATAGCAGTTAAAATAAAGAAACTAAATAGACAGAAATAAAGATGTATGCAACATATGGAATATAAATAACAGTACAATGACAAGGTATACTTGCCTGGCAAATAATCTGCATAGTATAAACGTCCAGATGTTAGGGACACGGAATCAGGAACTAAGGCCTCCGAATAAACGTCTCTGAATGCTGAAATAAATATCACCAACATTTTCGGAATCAACGAGATAGCTAGAAAATACTACCCTTTCGTCCAATTTGGACACAGGGGCAAAACGGTAATTTCGGGTCAAAGCGGGATCCACGTGTGGCCCACTTTGCACCGAAAAGTGTGCCAGGGGTAACAGTCTCTAAATGGGACAAATTATAGGTCAAACAAACTCTAAATGTCAGTATGAACTCAACTGTATGTCCAATTTTGGATTCCGGTGAGCCGAACACAATTTTGCCTAAAAAGTCAACTGTGGGGCCCACAAATAGGCAGTTTGGTCAACTGTCTCAAAATTTTGTGAAAATTGGGTCACAGGACCAGCGCGATACGACGAGTCCAGTGGCACAAGTTTCATCGTATTCTGACGAGCATAAAACAAATGGTGCGGGCTTTGCAAAAGTCACGATATAGGGACTTTTCGCGGATACGGGTTGATTCTGACGCGCACACGCGTCCGAAT
The DNA here is from genome assembly GCA_036927795.1 of Iris macrosiphon. Lineage (NCBI taxonomy): Eukaryota > Viridiplantae > Streptophyta > Magnoliopsida > Asparagales > Iridaceae > Iris > Iris macrosiphon. The sequence goes on from JAYESA010000296.1 coordinate 226,663, forward strand.
CAGTTTCTGTGAGAGCCCACACGTTTGGATATACTATGTGCGCCTTTCGGTACAATTAGTACGCGACGGGGCGGTCCCGTTTGGCGGGGCGCGTTCCGTATCACAAATTTTAGAAATTAGAAAAACAGGTTTTCGGTAATTTTTAACCCAAAATAATTCAGCATACAACATCAAATAAAATAATATAATTGACAGAAATTAATCTTGGTTAGGTGGTCTTCGCATAGCAAAAGGAATTTCTAGGTTTGGATCTCTGTGGTGGGAGATACAAGTCCGTAAACATGGGTAGTTACAGCAATTTTTCTGAGATTAAAAGTTATCGTTTTTCTCCAACTTGGTCTCTGTTTTTGCCTAGGGTTACGCGTTGTTCGAAGGAAACTAATACATAGTATTGGAAGAGGGATAGGTCATGAATATACCGGTGAAGACGGGGTCAAGTTTGGTCGAGCGATGGCACGAGAATCGAGGCCTGAACAGGACTAAGTTACTATGTACTCGCTATCGCGTCCGCGGGAGTTGACTCGGACGTGGAGGCGGCACGGTCTGCACGGTGCTGGGCTGTGCGGTATTCTGGTGGTCTCAGGTCAGCGTGGGGGTAAAGATTTAGGGTTATGGTTTAGGGCTTGTTCTAATGTAATTGTATATATATATAGGAAAAGAGGATAAGGGAAAAGGGTTCGGTCGCAGACTCGTGCGGGGGGGCTTTTGCAACTGCTGTGCTGCTGGGGTATTTGCGGGCCGGGTCTTAGGACTAGCGGGTAGGGTTAGGTAATGGGTTAGGGTTTTATAATTTCTTTTTCTTTTATTCTCTATTTTTTTCTATCTATTTCTTTTAATAAACTTTATATATATATATATATATATATATATATATATATATATATATATATATATATATATATATATATATATATATATATATATATAATTCTAGAAATTTACATTAGTGCATACAAAAAATCTATCAACCGTCCACAAGGTCTCCTATATGAACTAAATTAAGGTAAAAATTACGCGTTGCTCCATAAATCCTCTATTGCATAATCACTTAGAAATAAAAATTAAATAAATTCTATTTCTTCTAATTAGCTAATAAATACTACCTTAATTAGTATGGAGCAAATACTAAATTAATTAAATAATTAATACAGTTTTTAAAATTAGGGGTTTTACATTCTACCCAACTTATAAAAAATTTGTCCTCGAAATTAAAATTAAGCCACGATAGAAAGTCAAGGATGGTATAAAATAAAAATTTACAAAGTAAATTCATACCTTGGTCTACGAATAGATACGGAAAACGCTTGCGCATGTCATCCTCGCGCTCCCAAGTAGATTCTCCTGGGGCGCCATGCTTCCATGCCACGCGGACCAAGGGAATAGACTGGTTCCTCAACACTTTCTCTCGACGATCAAGGATTTCCATGGGTTGCTCTTGGTATGACAAGCTCGGCCCAATGGTGATCTCGGAATGGTCGAGAATATGACTGCTATATGCCACATATCGCCTAAGCTGCGACACATGGAATACATTATTGTACCCCCTCAAATGAAGGTGGTAGCGCAAGTCGATACGCCACTACTCCCACTCTCTCTAGCACGTCAAATGGTCCAATATACCTTGGACTCAACTTGCCACGCCCTCCGAATCGAATAGTGCCTCTAGTAGGTGATATCCTCAAGAAAATATAATCGCCCTCTTTAAACTCCAAAGGACGACGATGAAGGTCTGCCCACTGCTTCTGCCTGTCTTGCGCTGCTCGCAAGTGTCCTTGTATCTTCTTCACTGTCTCAACGGTGTTGACTACCAACTCTGGTCCCAGAATCTGACGTTCTCCCACGTCACTCCAACATTTGGAAGACCTACACTTTCTTCCATACAATGCTTCAAACGGAGCCATCTGGATGCTCGTTTGATAGCTATTGTTGTAAGAAAACTCCACAAGATGTAGGTTGTCCTTCCATGATCCTCTAAAGTCTAACATACAAGCCCTTAACATATCCTCCAGTGTCTGAATAGTATGTTCGGACTGCCCATCAGGCTGCGGGTGATAAGATGTACTGAACTTCAGACGAGTCCCAAGACTCTCTTGTATGCTTCTCCAAAAGTGCAATATAAAACGCGAATCCATATCTGACACAATGCTGACTGGTATGCCATGCAATCTCATGATTTGCCTCATGTATAAGTCAGCCAAAGCTTCTGTAGACTGGCCAACTCTAAAAGGCAAGAAATGGGCTGACTTGGTGAGTCGATCCACTATTACCCATACGGCATATCTTCCACTTGGACTCTTGGAAAAACCCGTGACGAAGTCCATAGTAATGTGCTCCCACTTCCACTCTGAAATCGGAAGTGGTTGCAATAATCCTGCTGTTCTCTGATGCTCCGCCTTTACCTGTTGACATACTAGACATTTAGCTACAAAGTGAGCTATCTCTCTTTTTATTCCATGCCACCAAAAGTGCTGTCGTAAGTTACGGTACATCTTGGTGCCTCCAAGATGAATAGAATACATCAAACTATGAGCTTCTGCCATCAGCTCCTGTCAAATCTCTCCGTTGGGAACATATAGACGAGCACCACATTGTAATGTCTCATCATTATGAATGCGCAATCATGTCTGCACTCCGGTCTTTGTCCTTTCTTTTAATCTCCTGAATCTGGCGTCTATAGGCAAAGCTGCCTTGATCCTCTCTACTAGTGATGACTGTACTTGTAAGTTGGCTAATGTCCCATCTGCTCCAGGTAATACCACTTCTATGCCAAGTTCTTACAAGTCCTCCAATAATTCTCTCTGTGTCGTCAAGAAATAAGCTGCTGGTTTCCGGCTTAACGCGTCTGCTACTACGTTAGCCTTGCCTGGGTGATAATGTAGCTCTAGCTCAAAATCCTTTATCAACTCAAGCCATCGACGTTGTCTCATATTTAGCTCCTTCTGTGTGAAGACATACTTGAGAATTCTATGGTCTATATAGATCTCCACTCATTCCCCATATAAGTAATGTCTCCACAGCTTCAGAGCAAATACCACGGCTGCAAGTTCCAAGTCATGAGTTGGATAATTTTTCTCATGCACTCGTAACTGTCGAGATGCATATGCAATCACCTTGCCATGCTGCATCAACACGCATCCCAAGCCTTTCCCTGATGTGTCACTGTAAATCACATAGCCTCATGTTCCTAATGGAATAGTCAATACTGGTGCTGTGGTCAGTCGCTTCTTTAACTCCTCGAAAGCAACTTGACACTCGTCAGTCCATATAAACTCTTGATCCTTGCAAGTCAACCGAGTCATAGGTGCTGCTATCCTTGAGAAGTTCTCCACGAACCGTCGGTAATATCCCGTAAGTCCAAGGAAACTTCTCACGTCTGATGCTGATTTAGGAACGGGCCATGTCTCGACTGCCGAGATTTTCTCTGGATCAACAGAAATACCATCTCCCGTAACAACATGTCCAAGAAATGAGACTCTGTCCAAGAAAAACTTACATTTATCGAGCTTTGTATATAACTGCTCCCTCCTCAATGTCTCTAGAACAATCCGCAGGTGCTTCTCGTGGCTCTTCGAATAGACAAGTATGTCATCTATGAAGACGACCACGAAATGGTCCAAATACTGATGGAATACTCGATTCATTAAGTCCATAAAGATAGCTGGAGCATTGGTCAACCCGAATGGCATGACCAGAAACTCGTAGTATCCATATCTTGTCCTGAATGCGGTCTTCGGAATTTCCTGCTTTCGTACCATCACCTGGTGATATCCCGATCTCAAATTTATCTTCGAGAACACCTTGGCTCCACTAAGCTGATCAAATAAGTCATCAATGCGTGGCAATGGATATTTATTCTTCACAGTCACTGTATTCAAGGCTCTGTAGTCAATGCATATACGCACTGACCCATCCTTCTTTGGTACAAACAACACTGGTGTTCCCCAGGGTGATGCACTTGGTCGGATGAAACCTTTCTCTTCTAATTCTTTCAACTGTGCCTTCAACTCATCCATCTCCTTCTTCGCCAATCTATAAACATGCGACGCTATGGGTGCTGCTCCTGGTGCTAGTTCAATTGATAATTCTATGTCTCTGTCTGGGGGTAGGCCTGACAATTTCTCTGAAAAGACGTCTTAAAATTCTAAAATGGTGGGGTGATAGATAACATCGTCCATTGCAAGCTGAACACCATCAAGGGCTTCTGTAGATCCTCGTGCAAACTCAAGTTCCGGCTGGCCTGGTACCTTAAAAAGAATGCTTCCTCCAAAATAGTCGAAGAAAGCGTAGTACTTGCTTAGCCAGTCCATCCCAAGCACAATATCAAAAGTTGGCATAGGAAGGACTAAGAGTCGGGCACTCATCTCTCTGCCATGAATCACTACAGGACACGATCTATAAATCCGACTAACAGGTACAACTCCTCCTCCGGTGAGAATTCTAACACAACTAGGTAAATGTGTAGTGGCAATATTGTGTTTGACAATAAAACTAGAAGATATGAACGAGTGGGTGGCTCCCGTATCAAATAATGTCACAGCAAGAAAAGTAAAAGCAAGAGTAATACCTGCTATGACATCAACCTCATGTTTCATGTCATCCACTTCTAGTGCAAAAGCTTGCCCATTCCTCTGTAGAAATCCATGACTGGCCCTCGTGTACTGATCCTCCTGAGTAGGTAGCGGTGGTCCTCGCTGAAATCCTCTGGCTGCTGGGGGTCGAGGTGCTCCTGGTCTAGTTATCTGCTGAACTGGCTTTGGTGTGGGAAGTGCTAGCCTCTGTACTGGCGGTAGAAGTGTCAATGTCTGCTGCATTGGACAGTCTCTCGCTATATGCTGTCCGAAACCACACCTCATACATTGTCCTAAGCGAGTCCGACAGTCTCTCGAAATATGTTCGCGCTTCCCACAGTAATTGCAATGGGGCTTCTCCGAAATCTGGTACGATCCTGCTCTATGTTGGTACTGCTGTTGCTGCGCCAAAGGACGTCTGATAGGCCCTCCTTGCTGTGTCTTTGTTGGTCCTTGCTGTGTCCTTGCTGGTCCTTGTTTTGTCCTCAGTTGACCTCATTTTCCTCTGCTGATGGTCTCTTGTAATCTAGCTTTCTGTCAATAATTCAGCATAAAAGATTCGGGACTGTGAGCTGGTGTAGTGTTGGATCTCCTGAGTCAGTCCACGGTGAAACCTCTTAGCCTTCCCTAAGTCATTTGGTATCAAGGCAGCATCATATTTACTAAGGCGACTAAACTCTGCATCATACTCGTCAACTGTCTTGTTCCCCTGCTCTAGATGAAAAAACTGATCGTACAATGCATCCCTTACAGTATCCGGGAAGTACTTTCTCTCAAAGCACTCCAAGAATTGTTTCCAAGTTTGATATGTACCCAACTGGCGCTCCATTGATTTCCACCAGTGATGAGCGTTACCATCTAGCAGCGTCCTTATACCTGTCATCCATAGATCTGTAGGTAGCTACGATGCTTCTAATAACTTCTGAGTGTGGGTAATCCAGTTTGTAGTCTCCTCTGGGCTCTCAGTGCCTTTGTACGGCTTGGGACCCATCTGTATAAAGTCCTTGACTGAACCAACTCTAGCTCGCGGTACTGGAACTAGTGCTTGAGCTGGTACAGTAACCTGTGCAGCCATTCTCTCAAATGCTGCTAGAAATTCTTGCCTCTGCTCTGCTGCTTGCTGCCTCTGCTCTGCTACTTGCTGCCTGTTGTCTCTGTTCCTGTATCATTATTTGGAAGAACTGAAACAACTGTGTCTGGCCATCCTGTGGCGTCGATAAAGCTGGAAAAGTCCCATTAGATGGAGCGAAAGGATTAGACGGAACTGGATTGTGAGTCTGTCCATCCGGCCCTGAAAGTCTAGGAGTCGTTGAGGTCTCTCCTTGAGTTTGACCATTGACTCCTGAAGGTGTGTCGCCATCGGTGGCAGTACATCCACTACGCATATCCATCTCTCTGCAGATGGTGGACGAAACGATTAGAAGAATTACAAGAATCAAACAGGATACAAACATTTAAATAGGATAGTTGAAAGGAAGGATGAGTTTTAGTCAAGCGTGGATGAGATCCAATACTCTATTCCTATACGCAGGCTTGTTCGGTGCAGTAACGTAACCGAGACAATATATTCTAGACCTGCATGGGCCACCACTAAAAATATGTCACGCCCCAGTCCCAAAATACGTAGGACTAGGAATACGTAACACGCCAGCCGTATGTATACGAACTCCAATATATGGAAACCATACACACACGTACGTTGTACATGAATATCAAATCCACAAGTGGTAATATACTGTCAACAGGTCACATGCAATCTATATCTCATCCACAGCATAAATAAATAAGTAAATGAGAATAAATAACTGAATATCAAATAGGAAGTATCAAAGTATGATAGTCGGATGGAAACAAATCCACTGTAAATCGACAATACTAAAAACTACTAAAAAGAAAAGAGAATCAAACTCTAAGATAAATGTCTCTAAAAGAAATAGCAACTAGAATCTATAACAGCTGCGATGAATCAAAGATACTCCGAGGGTAAGACTTCCTCAGTCTGATAAGAAGCGTCAGGTCCGGGTCCATACTCCTGTGGATACTCCTGCCCGTCTATATCTGGAAAGGCACCAGATCCTCAGAGGGACATAACAAGATACATATAAACATGCCAATAAAGTACTAAAAATAAACCCCCAATGGGGTCGCCTAACCATCTATGTGAATGCAGTTTGAGAACAACTTTCCAACAAGTAGGCTATCTGGCTAAAATGGGATTGGCATGATTCTCTTGGAGATTCAGGGGCCTACAAAGCATGTCATCTTTTGAACGGCAGAGGCCGCCTGATAATATATAATATATAGTGGTCATCATGACCGCGCATCTCCGGCGGAGCGTACGGGTTACACAAGAAAAGTGCAAAGGAGCCCAAATGCCTTACTTGTTGTTCTTTCCACCCCATGATCTAAGCATGTCACATCCATGACACGATAATACCTCTAAATAACTGCCAGGTCTACTAGCATGCAAAGTTTCTATCAGCAGTTATCCCTATCCGTCGCACGACCTATACGTACCAGTGGCCAACCTAGTATGCAAGTCTGTGTCCTACATGTGACTCACACTCGTGTAATAACTGTGTCATGGCCAATGAAACATAAATTCCTCATGATAATGGGGTGGTCTCATAAAGTATGTCACATGCATATACATAATAAAAATAGAATACGACGACACCGTCGTTGCACCCAAGTTTCCTTGGACGTGCAGTTTATATAGCAGTTAAAATAAATGAACTAAATAGACAGAAATAAAGATGCATGCAATATATAGAATATAAATAACAGTACAATGGCAAGGTAAAATTGCCTGGCAAGCAATCTGTATAGTGTAAACGTCCAGATGTCAGGGACAAGAAATCAGGAACTAAGGCCTCCGAATAAACGTCTCCGGATGCTGAAATAAATATCACCAACATTTTCGAAATCATCGAGATAGCTAAAAAATACTACCCTTTCGTCCAATTTGGACACAGGGACAAAACGGTAATTTCGGGTCAAAGCGGGATCCACATGTGGCCCACTTTGCACTGAAAAGTGTGCCAGGGGTTACGGTCTCTAAATGAAACAAATTATAGGCCAAACAAACTCTAAATGTCAGTATGAACTCAACGGTATGTCCAATTTTGAATTTCGGTGAGCCGAATACAATTTCGCCTAAAAAGTCAACTGTGGGGCCCACAAATAGGCGGTTTGGTCAACTGTCTCAGAATTTTATGAAAATTGGGTCACATGACCAGCGCGATACAATGAGTCCAGTGACACAAGTTTCGTCGTATTCTAACAAGCATAAAACAAATGATGCGGGCTTTATAAAAGTCACGATACAGGGACTTTTTGCGGATACGGGTTGATTCCGACGCGCACACGCGTCCGAATCAGTTTCTGCGAGAGCCCACACATTTGGACATACCATGTGCGCGTTTCGGTACAATTGGTACGCGACGGGGCAGTCCCGTTTGGCGGGGCGCATTCCGTATCACAAATTTTAGAAGTTGGAAAAATAGGTTTTCGGTAATTTTTAACCCAGAATAATTCAGCATACAACATCAAATAAAATAATATAATTAACAGAAATTAATCTCGGTTAGGTGGTCTTCGTATAGCAAAAGAAATTTTTAGGTTTGGATCTCTGTGGTGCGAGATACGAGTCCGTAAACATGGGTAGTTACAACAGTTTTTCTGAGATTAAAAGTTGTCGTTTTTCTCTAACTTGGTCTCTGTTTTTGCCTAGGGTTATGCGTTGTTCAAAGAAAACTAATACACAGTATTGGAAGAGGGATAGGTCGTGAACATACCGGTGAAGACATGGTCGAGTTTGGTCAAGCGATGGCACGGGAATCGAGGTCTGAACAGGGCTAAGTTGTTGTGTACTCGTTGTCGCGTGCGCGGGCGTTGACGCGGACGTGGTGGCGGCGCGGTCTGCGCAGTGCTGGGCTGCGCGGCATTCCGGTGGTCTCAGGTCGACGTGGGGGTAAAGATTTAGGGTTAGGGTTTAGGGCTTGTTCTAATGTAATTGTATATATATATAGGGAGAGAGGATGAGGGAATAGGGTTCGGTCGCAGACTCGTGCGGGGGGGGCTTTTGCAACTGACGAAAAGGGAAGAAGAAAATATCCAGACGTGCTGGCTAACAGGTGTTTGTGGCTAAACCCCCAAAAGATGAAATATACAATGACGAACAGGGAAGAAGAAAATCTACTCATTATCCTCGGCGGCCATGTTCTTGGTACGCGCCAGGAGTCGGTAAAAAATATGCTGGATCCTCCAGTGTTGGCTCAAAACGTGGCCATGCAAAACCAATGCGGTTAGACCCTAAATAGCAAGTACAACAAAAGAAGCATGAAATAGAGAAACAAAAACCCAAGCAATAAATATATAATAATATAGGTTTTGTGTCATAACTTAGGTCCATGGCATATCCTAGCAAAAAGGCCCAACCCTACAACCAAACAAGGACAAGGGTTGAATCGATCATACTATGCTAGTCCATTTTCCTAGACTACTAACAGAATAATACAATCACAACCAAGTCCAGTTATTAAGATCGGCCAATCACTTGTATGACTTGCTAATTATGGAGTCTGAGGTTATCTCAAAATAATACATAATAGAAATCCTCATATCACGCCATTGTCGAACATGAGCTAAATGAGACGATAGATGATTATACAGGGACTTCACGAATTACACCAGTTTTCCGTAGGACTACTGCACTAGATCACGGCAGTTCCAATATTCCTATAGTGAAACAATGGCTCGACATTATTTATAATAAGTCAGATATTGCACAATACTAAGGCGGATGATATACATTATCTGTGATGGCCAGCCCACGGCGCACTTAGCATGAATCTCTGTGGGAAGGTTCGTTGGCATGATCTCGGGATACCGTTTTCTCCCAATATTACTACCACTTTTAGTTGTCTAATTAACCCTATATTGTTTTAAAATTTCAAGGCGTGGCTACATGAGAATTTTTCTTAAGATGTTGTACAAAGTACGGGCACGCTAAATACGAATCCGTGGAAGTTCAATCTGGATTCAACCGAGCGTGTATGCAACATTCAATAATCAAAATATTTGTCACGCTTTGGTACTTGACTCGCATATCATGCCCGTGTTGGGGAAAAAGTATATATATTGTATCATGTTTTCAGGAATTTGGAGGCACTCTCGATGCACAACCCAAATATTAATGACTTAACACGTAACACGGTATGTCATACCTCGGTGCACAGATCATGAACAATATCAGGCAATAATTGTATCAGCACGGATATAGTATTCGAGTCTAATTACCAAGATCATAAGCATGAGTTCTAGAATATGATCGGGTTACTGAGTCCATTCTCCTCTTAAATCATAACACAAGCAATAAGCAGGATCAACCACATAGATGATGATAAAAAATATTCCAAATAAAATAAATGATCCCAACAAAAAAGTACTATGTATACACATGGAGTCACTAAGGATAAACGTGTCTAAGTCATGCACAAGAAGGTCAGGCCGCATGAACTAACCGTCTGCATGTTCTATCTCTCGAGGAGGATACCAAGATACATCGGGTGTCGGTAATCTTATTGCTTTACTTCTTGCACACTTAATTTTTAAATTGCCTATTATAAATTATTTGTGCTTGATTTATTAGCTTGACCCTATTCACCCCCCCCCCCCTCCCTCTAGGATTCCTGCAATATTCACGTGTGATGCACGTAAAAAAAAAAATCTGATATAATTAGATAAATAAATAAAAATTAAGATTATATTAAAATAATTTTAATATAATTTTAATTAAAAATTGTTATAGATCTATTTTTAGAATTTTGGATATATATATATATTTAGATAATATCATTTAGTTTGTTTAAATATATTAAAATAGTTTAAATTTTATAGAAATTTAAATTGGATCAAATTTTTAAAAAAAATTACGTGAAAAATTTTAGAAATTTTTAAGTGAGGGTAAAGGATATAAACACGTGACATTTAACAAAATTAAAAAATAAATTAGATTGAGGATTTACAAATGACTTATACGATTCATTTTTGAGCCATTTTCAAACCGCGTTATATAGTCGAAGATAACATAAATTCTTTATAGAAAAAAATGTCTTCAATGGGTATTTCAAAAAAATGTCTTCTGAGAGTATGCATAACTGAAACCGAAGGTGGAACTCTGGGCAATAAAATGATGATGAGGTAAGCTATCTTCCAAGGAGGCTTGAGGTTGCTTGAGATGATATCTTTGAGGATGAGGGAATCAGTCTCAATTTGATTGAGAGAGAGGTGGTGCACTTGGCTTAATGTGAGGCCATACAAAGAGCCTTTGTTTCTGCTTCTGTTCCTGGCTCAAAGTTGATGCTGAAACCTATGATTCTTATCAATAATATCTGTCTTTAAGAACTGAGACTTAATGAGAAAAAGTGCACCTCGCAGATAAAAATGGAATCCATATGAATATTTACTTACCATATTATAATAAAAAATTACTACTTTTTGTTTAGTGTCACATAGGAGGGAAATAAATATAGAGAACAATCATTTGAGAGAGATTTTTTTATAGTTGAATTTCTACATAAAACTTTTGCTACGTAGACAGAGCTTGACATACAGGATATAAACTCAAAAATAGAGATGACTATTGAAAAATGCCTAAGCTATTACTTAAATTTGAAACAAATAAATTAAATGATCAATTCAATTATATAATTAATTATAATTGAAGTCAGTATCGTTGTATTAGCACATAAATAAGATAAAAAATATTTTAACAAACGTCCCCTATTCAAATTATGGAAACTAGCATATATTTTCACTTAAAAAAAAATTAGCAAATGTTCTAATTTTGTGTAAAATAGTCAAAATTGCTGTTAAAAAGTGATGGTGTATATCTTAAAATTTTAAATGTTATGAAAAAAGAATGAGGGTATTTGCTAAAAAAAAATTTAAAGAGAAGGTATATGCTAGTTTATATACTTTAAATGGAAACGTTACTAAAATATCCCATAAGATAATTAATTAATATTTATAATTAGTTAGTTTTTGCTTAATATGTTTAAAAATATATTTCGCTAAAATATTAATAATCTATGCTCATATCCTAACTAAACTATCCCACTTTCGATAGCTAATCAAACACCAAGGATTTCCGTACATACCTTTACTTTTCACAGCCAGGCTTTATACCATAGTACGCCAGAACAATCATGTTGCCAATCGGCAGGGTCGGGTCTGTCCAGGCCCAAAGTTCATCGGGTTTAATCGATTTTGGATTGGGCCGGATCAGACCAAAAAGAATGTCGGACCAAAATTTTAATAATAAACTCTAAATCCAGTCCGGACCCAAATTCGGATAGCTTCGGACAAGGCCGGGTCCGGGCTGAATTCGGTTGGCCCGTAGGCTGTCCATTCTTTAAAAAAAATAACATATATGTTATATTTTTGTATTTATACTATATTTATATGTATCTCTAATACAAAGTTAGTTGGTACCCGTGGTTAGCTGGAGGAGTGAATATATATATATATATATATATATATATATATATATATATATACACCAAAATTTTACCGGGTTGGATCGCGGGCCTAAAAAAAATTTAATCCAGCTTGGACCCAAGAATGAGTAAGTGTCAGACCGGGCAGGTCTACCAGACCATTTCTTTGGACCCAGCCTGAACCCTGGTTGCCTTGTGGGTCGATCCGTTGACCGGGCCCGGGCCGACCAAGACCGGCGTTGACCGGGCCGGGTTCTAGGCCGCTCGGCCCAATACACACCTTGATAAAAAAAGGAGGATCAACTACAACAAGGATCGGAGTTAAGTTTCATTGGGAATTGAGCCTGACTATACCATCTCCAATCATTCTCAAAAAAAATTCAATTTGAGGACTCAAGAAGAAATATGCTCATATTATACTATCTTTAAAATTTTACAACTCCAACCCATCAATTCTCAAATAATAAACAACTATTATTTATCTCTACATAAATCTATTTTTTACAATTATTTAATATAATCATATACATTAATGCTATATTATTAATATTAATTACCGAAATAATATTATATTATTTAATTTATTAATATTATTTTATAATATTTATACCTAAAATTTTGTACTAACTTTTTTAAATTAGTCTCTGTTGTTGTAATGTTTAAACTTTTTAATTTCAATATTGTTGTTGGTGCCTTGGTGGTGTTATTTTAAATTTTGATGCACTTGTTTATGGGTTTTTTAAGTCTATGTATTTTAATTTTAAAAAGTTTGATGTTATTCTATTAATTTTTGTCAAAATATTTAAATATTATTTTGTTAATCAAATGAATCTAATAAATAAAAAATTAATACTAATAACAAATATTCAATATTTGATTCTATTGAAAAATCTCAACAAGAACTTACTTATAAATTAAAAAAAATATGGAAAGTAATTTAGTGTTTATCATATGAAAAATATATTAGTAATTAATTACAATTTAAAGGGTAAAATAGTCATGAATGATGGATCCTAAAATTTGAGAATTTTTACTTTTTTCTTAAATTTGAGGATAAAAATTATTTTCTTAATTATTTTGAAAAAGAATTGTTTAAATTGAGTGTGGGATGGAGATAGTTTTGCCTTAATTAAATGTTTCAGTACTTTGGTTGAAGAAGACTAATTTCTTCCATGATAGGATAGGGAACTCGAGGAGTGCAAGGTTAGACCATACGATCCTGTGTTGTTTGCAGAAACATTTACTTACTAATCGTAGCATTAGTGAGAGCATTCTTCAATATATAAACTGACTGACATGCAGACATCCACAAAGTATGAATTTGCAGCCTAGAGTGCACAAAACAAAAAATCAATTTGCAGCCCGGAGTGCACAAATTACAAGATCAATTTGCAGCCTGAAGTGCATACAAATCAAAAGCAGCTTCTCTGCTCCAACCTTCTAGTTTAAAGCCAAACAAATCAGCACAGAGACGAATCATCTATTTGTAAAACAAAACAATGAAGGATAAATCGGAAGAGAAATACTACAACTACAACCAAATGCTTACAACCCACTTATAACCGCCATTTGGCGTCCACGTGGCAGCCATCCATTAGAGGAGGAGGAAGAGGTGGGACCCGATAGCTGTTCGGATGGCCGCCACGTGACAGAAATATCACGTGACGGCCGTTAATTGAGAGAGAGGTTGGGCCGGATGTGACCCACATAGCAGAGAGGGTAGAGAGGGTTGTAAGAAGGTTGTAAACATTTGGTAGTAAACTTAGCATTTTCCAAATCGGAAGGAACAACAAAATTTGCTCAGGACATTAGTTTTTTACTTCGTACTAGTTCAGACTGAAATAAATTTTACTCATGACAGCCAAAAAATGAGTATGGGCTGCCCTCCCTCCACCCACCCACCCACCCACCCACACACACTCCCACTCCCACTCCCCAACCCCCTCACCTGCGACCTCGACCCCGCTGTCGTCGTCGTCCTCGACAGCCTTGGCCTCTCCGGCGCCCTCGTCGCCCTCGACCACCTTCTCGCAATCTCCTCCAACACTGGAGTCGCCCTCGACCACCTTCGCCTTCTTCTCAAGAACCGACAGCGACTTCCTAACGGATCTGCACCCGTTCCGCCGTTCGGACGCAATAGCCACCGCCGGCGTCGATGTCGGCATCCGACGCGACCTGAGTCCGAGACTCGTTCGTCCGGAGGAAAGGAGGACAACACGGTTCCAGCGGGACCGACCGTACGCAGCGGCGAGGAAGCAGTCGGCACCTCGCGGAAGGTCGAGGGCAGCAAGGGCCTCGCCTTGCAGAAGGTCGAGGGTGACGAGGGTCTCGATGGTCCCGCTCGCCAGCCTCTGTAGTGCCCTGATCCTATTGCGGAGCACGGACTGAGCTAGCGGCTGAATGGACGAGTCGGAATCAGAGAATGGAGAAACTTTGCCGGTATCGATTGGTCGGGACAAACAAACGGGGAGCCATTCCTCGTTATGGGATGGAATCCTTAAAAGTTGCTCCCAAGATGCAGTGCATGGTGTCTTGGGGAGTGAACTTCATATAATGGTCTATGCCTCAAGACCCGTGCGCTGTTAGTTTTTTATGTTGGTTTTCACTGTTGGTTTTGTGATTTGCATTTTCATGATTGTTTTCGATGAACGGCTTTCATTGCATGCATTCACTGTCTCGCATTTACATATCGAATTACTGAGAGAAAGAGAAGAATGATCCTGAACTTTTGTTGGTGTCAATGCAGGTGAACCTGTGAACCAGGCTTGAAGTCGTGAAAAAGATCTCTCTTTCTCAGCAATTCACCAACTTGTGGGTGACTTCGATCCTTCGATGAATCTTTTAGTCATTATGCTTAACAAAACGATCAATGATACCTAGCAAAGAACCCAGAAAGATAAGCAAGATAATGATCACATTACTATGAACTGGACTGTTGTAGTATAATTGATTATGTGGCAAAGACCCTGGGCTGGACGGTAAGTATGGTGGGTTATGGCTAAGACACTAATAAGACTCAGGAATACTATATCAATTTTTGTATTTGCATGTTATCTTCAACTAGATAGTTGCATTCATGTATGGTCATAGACAAACTTGTGCACAAGGGGTAGGTTCCTCGAAGCAGTGCACCGAGGCCATGGGATCGCTTCGTCCTAGGTAGAACATGGGTGCTAAAGTACTTGCATCGGAAGTTCAGGACCTTCAATGAGGCTAGCTCCCTAAACTGAACGGGGTGCTGAAATTCCAAGAATGTCGTGATGGCTTGGCCAGTGACCTTCATATAGACAGGGTGCATGTTAATAATGTCTTATGCATGCAGAGTAAGTTATTATTCATAAACATGGATGTCTGAACGACCGTGCGTAAGAATCACCAAATACAGTGATAAATATATGTGTTCCTTATGTTCTTGAGATATGAATTGTTAATTGAAAAGTTTAGCGTTCTCCTGAGAGCTCTTGTCAAGACTGGTAAGTGCCTCCTGAAGGTTAAACTTAAGTCTAGAATTCTTGTCTGAATCGTTTGAGGTATCATTTACTTCACTTAGTAGAGATGTTAGTCCCTCTATTTCAGTTTGACATTCTTGAACATCTTTCTTACCATGCTTGTACTTATTTCTAAGTTTCCTAAAACCATCGAGCAGATCACTAAAAGCATTACCTAGTTCATCAAAAGTAAAATTATCATAAGAGTTGTTATCTGTTACCTGATCGGCTAATGTCATGAAGCATAGGTTTGCTGATTCTTGAGGATTCTCTTCTTCGGATTCACTAGTTCACTTTTGTGCCAAATACTAGTGTTTGCATATTTTTGTGATGATGTTCTTCTGGATAAGTAATTGTGGCAATTTTCTTTTCTAAGGGGTTGGATAATCTTTCTTTATATGTCTTATCTTCTTACAGTTGTAGAATATAGACTCTTTATCACTGTTGTCAGTAGGCTCCTTATTCTTTGATTTCTCAAGCTTTAGAAATTTCTTGAAGTTTCTGGTGGTCAGGGCAACTTTCTTAACTTGAGACTCATTATCGTCGAAGTTATAGTTGGTGACCTTTTTGGGATGTGCCTTAAGAGCAATCGTCTTCTTCTTGGGAGTGGGTTCTTCAAAAGGCAACATAGCAAGATCACAATAATAACTGCTGCTTTCATATATCTACTTAGTGTTGGCTTTTTAGGTAAGATTTGTTGCGGCCGCTCACCAGTACATGTTGCGTACTGACCCACGTTTGTGGGCATCCTCAAGTGCTGGGGATTTGGCTACTGCGAGGAAATATTAAAGATTTTGGTCCGACTCTTTAGAAGCCTTGCACTTGAAGCTTCCAAGTGGAAAAAAAAGACTCTAGCTGAAGGTGGTCTATGAGTTTTAATATTTCAATAAGGGATATGATGTATGGGGCAACGTTGTATCTTATTTCAATATTTCTGCAAGTTGTAAGCCAAGTCTGAAATTTTTATCTCGGCCGTTCGAGAGCCTTATGTTTTCATTTCAGAGAAATATCAATAAAGAGTTATTTTTATTTAAAATGTGTGTTCAATTTCTCTATGAATGATGTATACTCTATCTTCAAATACTTGTGTTATAAAATAAGCACGAGCACGCCTTGTACAAGTGCAACCCCAGGCTTGTACGGCATTACGTCAAGCGAGGATGGCGGCTCTGCAGGACCGGGGTGTGGAAAGCCCAAGTGAGGACGTTCGGTTCTATGGAACCGGGGCATGACAGATTGGTATCAGAGCACGATTTTACTTTCTTGGGAACTTCTTGGTTTTGAGTTTTCAAAAATGACACAAGTGATTGATTTTGATGCCTTGAATTTTTGTTGCCGTGAAATGAGATGCTCCATACAATAAGTCCATAATACTTTATGAGACTAATATTTTCCTTCTGTATGGTGCAGAAATAATGAAGTTTGGACAAGGGAACCCAAGTAGTTCGAGGGTGCCGACATCATTGGCCCCTTCGACATATTAGATGGATCGGATGTTGCACATGTTGGAAGTGCAACAAATTTTAGGAGAGGCCTAACAGAGACAAATCAATGATCTACAACAGATGCTGCAGACGATTGTAGCTAATAATTCCAATGCTCCGCCTGCAGCTGCCCCAATTGGCCCTACTACAAGGACAATGGACATCGTTGGGGCGGATGACACCCAACCGGTGAAGAAAAAAAGTTTTGCCACGGATATTGCAGAATTCAAGAAGATTTGCAATATTCCGTTCAAGTGGACAGAAGAAGCCACCGTTGCGGTGGATTGGGTAGCTGAAGTGGAGGAGCATCTTGAACTCCTCAACATCACTGGGCTTAAGATGGTGTCGTGCGCACAATTGTTGTTGGTGTCCAATGCGCACTACTGGTGGCAAAGTCGAAAACGCATGCTTGCTGGAGCGAATGGGGCTACGAAGATTACGTGGCCGATGTTCAAGGAAATATTTCTGGAACAGTAATTTTCCTCAACGAAACAGCGCCAGAAAGAGCAAGAATCCAGCAAGCTGGAGCAGGTGATATGTCCGTGAAGAAGTATGAGGCAGAATTTTCCCGACTATCTCAGTATTCCAGTACCAGATTTGCCGATGAAGCGGCCAAGGCTTGTCGCTTCGAGCAGGGACTCAGGCCTACTCTACAATCGCAAGTGGTAATCCACAAGTATATGACCTTCAAAGAATCTTTTGACTGCGCGAAGGAGCTGGATATATATTATCCTGCACCAGCTCCGGTCACCCTATCAGTACATAATTCCAACAATAAGCGATCAAACTCGGGGGGGAGGTACCGATCCAGCTCACACTGAAGTCGTGGTCGAATTTTTTAATGTGTTTCCGAACGAAATACCTGGAATCCCACCTGACCGTGAGATTGAGTTTTGCATCGATACATTTTCGAATACAAGACTGATCTCCATAGCTGTCACGACCCGCACCCGGAATAGGGGCACGAGTGTGTGGGTACGTCCAGCCTACACCGCATCATCGATGGTAGAACGATGTCTAAGTCACAATAATATACTAACTAACATAACTCACAACCTATCAATGATATCAACTCCATAAGGAGGACAACATACATCTCACAATAGCTCATAATGTAAACTCAATCACAACAACTATAAAAGTGTGAAGGTACGATAAAGAGAATGACATAGTCAAACACAATGTCTCAAAATAAAGATAAATTACAGTCTAGCTGTCCAGCATAAAGTCTCCACAAGTCTCAAATAAAACCCAACATAAGTCTCAACATAAACTGAAATAAACCTCAAATAAGTCTCAACGCATAAAATAAATACTGTCTAAACAGCTGCATGTAGTATCTCCGCTAGATCTCTGGTGTGTAGTTAGCATCTATACCTGGTCCATAATGTGTCGGACACCAGTCCTCTAAGTCGTAGTCTGGAAAAATATTTCCAGTCTGGATGGAACGAAGTACATTTCTAACAGCAGTTCTACATCAATGATATAAACTATGTAGCTATAAATAGATGGAAATATACAAGATGCATATACATCTACAAGAGATATATAATAAAGAAAATACTGTAAATAAATACGGAAAGGAACAATATGTCAATGAAGAAGAATGCTATAACTAAGTGTGTGAGTACTAGCTTTAACATGTGATCGGCTTGGGAACTTGTACACGAGTACGGGACTAGCTAGTCATACGTGCAGTGTATGACCAACACTAACATGAGAACAAGACTTGTACATGAAGGGTATGATCACATATCTACACTAAAATACTCCCCACCCCCGACTGGTATAGTAAATCCAACTATGGTACGCTATGGCACGGGATTCTCTAGGAAGGTATCAAGTTTCCCCGAGAATCAGTGTCTGTACATACATAAGATAAACAATGAAACAAGACTTGTACAAGATACACCATATACAAGAAATAATATCTCATAACGAGATCCGGATATACCAATCCGTGTAACCATCGTGTCGAGAAATATGAATATTTATACTAGATACAATGAACATAGAGGATATCATAAATAAGAAACTATCAGAGAATGTACTCGCTTGGGGTCCTTAGCTGGCAGTACCGATATTCTGCTCCTGAAGTCTCGTAGGACGATCCAATGGTCCTATATACATATAATATAACATAATACAACATCAGACATTTTACTAGCACATACAAAACATAATTATGTTGAACTCAGCAGCTACACTATGTCACGCCCCAGTCCCAAAATATCGAGGGACTAGACACGTGGCAATGGCCAACAGCACACACTGATGGACAAACCCAATTTAATGGATCCATCAGGGCGTACTTAAGCTGTCATACAACAATAAGGGTCTAAATATACTAATCTCATCCACAGAAATGAATACAACAATATCAGAATCATAAAGCAAGATCAATCTCAATATAACATAAACTCGAAAAATAACCCGATAATGAGTCTGATACATCTGTCAAGATACAAGAATAAAGATAACCACAACAAATACTGAGTATGGAACAGTATATACTCAGAAGATACCCTCAGGGATCACTCGTCTACTGGACCTGGTACTGCTCCAGTGTTTGCACCTGCTCCTACTCCTGCTCCTGCTAATGCTCCTGTCCCGTATACCTCGGGGTAGATCTCGTCTGCTAATCCTGGGGACATAATCCGGATCCAGGTCCTCAGGGGACATAGCAAGGTACAAAATAACTCAAGCCATAATAATGCAGTACAGAAAATAAATGAGTAAATAGGGTAATACTAAATAACCAGCTAAGTGAAATGCAAGATGAGAGCATCACTAAAACTTAGGCTGAGACCACTACAAGCTCGGTGTCGGGGAGCCGGTAGCAGTGATATCACTAGTAGAGTGCCTAGCTCTAATGTAGAGTCTAAGGCCTCACAATAATATCTCACTAGTAGAGTGCCTAGCTCTGATATAGAGTCTAAGGCCTCACCATAATAAATATATATATATAAATCAGCCTGTAGCCTGTGTGTCTCTCCCCACCCAATGTAATCACACGTCTCATGTCCATGACACGCAAGATCAAAACTAATGCAGCAAGTCATAATGAGATCTAAGAAAATAATGTCTATGTCATGTAACCTGTATCCTATACAGAATCACCATGAATATCTCAGGAAGATTCTATCTCATAAATAGTGTCAAGTGTCCTGGGTAATGATGTACTTGATAAGACAAGTACGAGAATGTAAAGGGTCACGATATCCATCTCTAGGTGATGTTACACAACTTCGCGTACTGTGTTGGCACCCGACTAGTAATCGGACGCTAAGTAAGTCATACGGTCCTAGGTTAAGCATGAACAACAATATAAATAAGGCAAGAAAATATGTAACAAGAACTGCAAGATTTGGCAAGGTACACTTGCACAACGATGTATAAATAAGTCAGGAAATAAGTAGCAAAACTGCAGGATTTGGCAAGGTACACTTGCACAACGATGTATAAATAAGTCAAGGAAATAAGTAGCAAAACTGCAGGATTTGGCAAGGTACACTTTCCTGTGGTTCTGGCTCCAACTGTAGCTCTGGTCTCAGTGTGATCTGTAGGTACTACTCCGGTTGCTGAAATAAACATCACCATTAGATTCAGAAAATATCAAATAGCTAGAAACGCCTGTCCTTGAGTCCAATTTGGACACAGGGGCAAGAATGACAGTTTCTGGTCAAAGCGGGGTCCACATGTGGGCCGCTTTGCACAAAAAATTGTGTCAGGGTCAAAGGTCTCCAAATTCGTCAAACTTAGTGTAAACAAGTCAGGAACGATGATACGAGCCCAACGGAACTTCTAGAATTGGATTCCGATGAGCCGGTCACAAAATCGTCCGTCAAGTAGAGCCGTGGGGCCCACGATACGCGATTTTGTCAACGTTCTCAGAATCGAACCAAACTTGGGTCACAGGACCAGCGTATTGCTACGAGTTCGATGGCGTAAGTTTCGTCTCGATCCGACGTGTGTACACAAAGTTACGACGTGTTCCAGTATAGGTGGATACGGGGCGTTGTCGGCGGATACGCGTTGATTCCGGTGTGCACGTACATCCAAATCAACTTCTGCGAAATCCCGCACGTCCGTATCAACGGCGCGCACGTTTTGGTGAAAATCGCGCGCGACCAAGTCATCCCGTTTGGCGGGGCGCACTCAGTTCTGGGGTGAAACGGGGTATTGGTTTTCCTATTTTTGGATCGCGGTTCGCGATCACCACAGGACGCGACGTACCGAGCGAGTTGCACGGGCATCGAGAGGGTTACACAGTCTACGCGTCACAACTGAAGGAATCAAAAACGGGTCAACAAGGAGAGAGAAAATACTACCTGAACAGGGCTCCGTGAAATCTGAATTTCTCGTGTCCGCGTCGTCTTGACACGAGCTGAGTCGTGTCCGGGCTGTGTCCAGCCTAGGGTTAGGATTTCTGCTGTTAGGGTCGTCGGTTAGCGGGGCGGCCGGAGATCGGCGAGGCTGCGCGGGTGGTGGAGATGCGAGGGTCGTCGAGGTGAGAGGCGGTGCTGGAGAAGGTTGTCGTCGAGGATGAGGAGGTTGTTGGTGGTGGTGCTCCAGGCGGAGGAGGAAGACGGGGGAGAAGGAAGGAGGAGTTCGACGGGGCATGGCGAAGTCGAGCGGCGGCTGGGGTTTTCTGGGTGGAGAGGTCGAGGGCTCGGTGGAGGGCGATGGAAGTCGGGAGAGGTCGGCAACGAGGGGGTTGCACGGTGGCTGGGAGGCGAGGCTAGGGGGTCGACGGATAGGGGGTCGGGGGAGGAAGACAGGAGGAGGAGGAAGTAGGCGGAGAGGTGGCTCACGGTGCTGGGAAGAGGCGGGGTCGACGGCTCGGGCGGCGAGAGGGCTAGGCTAGGGGGCGGAGCGGCCGAAGACGGCGAGCGGAGGAGAGGGAGAGAGGAGATGGGGGCTCGGGGTTTAGGGTTCAGGTCAGGGAGATGGAGGCGAGCGGGGATGATGGTGTTGGTCGATGTTCGGGCTGGGCAGGGCTAGGCGGAGGAGCAAGGGGTTTCGAGGCGGAGCGGGGAGCGGCGGAGAGATCTGGGCTCGTCGGAGGGGATGACCGGAGCGGAGCTGCGGGCGGTGAGGAGTCTGGAGAAAGGCGGCGGCGGCGGCGGAGATGATAATTAGGGTTGCGGCGCGGCTGGGCACGCGGGTCGGAACAGTGATTCCTACCCGAAATAGGATTAGGGTTCGGTTAGGGTTTCGGGTCCGGGTCGGGTTCGATTCGGATCCGACCCGACCCGTTAAGGCTGGGTTTGGTTCAGTGAACCAGGTCTTGGTTGGTTTGGTTTATTTCAAATAAACCCGGTTTATTTTAGGGGTTTAATTCGGTTTAATTAACTTAGTTTCTAGGGCTTTAAAATGCTTCCGGAGTTCCAATAAATTTTCGAAAAATTACCCTATGTCCAGTTTTTCATTTTACACCATAAAATATTATTTTCATAATATTTGAATATTATTTAACATCAATTAAAAATTATTTAATTACCAAATATCTAGGTTTTAATTACAGAAAAATCCCAAAAAATTACAGAAAATTGTGAAAAATCCAAATTAAAAATTCCTGAAAATCAGGGGGCTTACACACTAGGGTGACACTAGTCAACTAGGGTCAAGTGTGTGTCTAGTTGCACGGGTGTCGCGTCTGCAAATGTTGTGCATAACAGACAGTCGATGATACGGGTCTTGCCAGTACATCGGTGTACATATGGCAGTCTGCTAACATGTTACATGGTCACAGGTCAATGTAACTACGGGGTATCCGTGGTTACACTCGGGTCACCTAATACCTATATATATATATATATATATATATATATATATATATATATATATATATATATATACATATTATTAACTAGTTTATATAGTATTAATACTCATAATATATATATATATGTATACCAATTAATTACATATAATATATGTATATGTGTATACACTAATGGATTTATACTATATATATTAAACATATATACCAATTATATATATGTCAAGCCTATACTAATGGAATACATATACAATACATATATATATATATATATATATATATATATATATATACCAATCATATACCAAATATACGATACACGTATATTAACCCATACTGAAAACTAATACATACACTAATGCCTACACCATGTACCAACATACAATACGTGTATACTATCATAGCTAAATATACGCATATGCGCACGTATGCGTACACAACAATTCACAAGAGGAACTACTCCTTTCCTTGGCCTCGGCGTGCACGTGCACAAGAGCGGCGATGACGATGACGACGACGTTGATGATGAAGGTAAAGGTGATGATGACGATGTTGGTGACGATGATGAAGGTGCTGGTGGTGCGTAGTGGTTCAGCCGAGGGGAGGGGTTGTTAATGGCGGTCAAGGAGATCACTGGAGGAAGGAGGGAAGTGCTCGGGGTGATCCGGCAAGGGAAGTCGGGGTGCTGGCCGGTCGGTTAGGGGAGTTGAACGAGAGGGGGAAGGTTGGTCATGCTCGGGATGCAGGAAGGAGGCGAGGTGGTGCTGCTGCGATGGGAAGGTTCGGCTCCGGCGTGGCTTCAGCAGTGCTTGGTCGGCTGAGCAGCGGTTCAGCGACTCAGGGCTTCTCAGGCGGTGACTACGGCTCGGGACAGACGGGAAATGGCGGGTTGGCCGCTGCAGACGGTTGTCTTTGGTCTTCAGGCGAGCGGCGGTGGACAACAGAGGGCTCCGGCGTCAGGCTAGGGGGTCGTCGTGTGGAGAGGCGGTCGGGGATCCGCTCAGGCGAGGGTGGTCCTGTGAGCTTCGGGTGGAAGATGGCGGCGGAAGAAGAAGAAGAAGAAGAAGAAGAAGAAGAAGAAGAAGAAGATAGCAAGGTGATGGTGAAGGTCGGCTGAGGGTTGGTTGGTGAAAGGAAAAAGAGAAAAGTAAAGAAAGGAAAAAAGAAAGGATTATATATATGTGTAGGTCTTGTTTTGACCTAGAAATTAACTTGGTCAAATCCCCTTGGGATTGGGCCTTGTCATGAAGATATTTCAAGGGCCATGATTCAAATGGGTTCAAAATAAATTGTTAGGATTGTATTTGGTTTAAAACTTGGAGGGCTATGGTTTAAGGAGGTTGGTGTTGAATTACACAATCCCAAAAATTATGGAAAAATACCCATGAAGGAGAAATAGATTTATTCACGTGTTGTGTCCAATGGGATGGACATCTTAATGCACTTTTGCATAAAAGTGCCCAACAATTAGAAAATTGCACAAGTTTGGGTTTATGGTTTAATTAATTAAAATAAATGTAAGTGGTGTTCTAAAATCAATTAGAAGTACAAGGGGCTAAAATTAAGTGGAACATAAGTGTTATGAATGAAGTAGACTCAGAATAGAATATAACCCTAATTTGGGTTGCTCAAAATGGGTCGAGATTGTGTCTCCAAATTCGATTGGAACGCACAAGGATACAAAATTGAATTTATTCGTATTTAAATAATAACGTTGGCGACGAAATTTTGTGCGGCTAAAATGAAGCACAAGAGAACATAATTATAAGTTACACAAGGTCAGAAAAGAAGGCAGGCATGTCTAGGACAAGGTTGTAAAATTTATTGGAAGGCAAAGGCTAGGGTAGCGCTCCAAACATCGAAGCAACGGTAAGGCACAACAATCAATTAAAATCACAATTATTAAATATAATTAAATATTATGAAATCATTTACACATCGATTATGAAAAGACAAAAATATACCTAATCTAAAATGTGGGGGGGACAAGTCTACCCTCCTTAAAAGAATTACGTCCTCGAAATTTAAGACACCTTGTCTCTCCCTGTCAAGTCATAACCTCTTTATTAATCTTTACTACGGTCAAACCCCAAACAATCATGGTCTAAGAAAACTCTACCTACAGTCATTCAATATGCAATCTAAGGAAAACATATGTATGGTTTATGGTTTGTTTTGTCATGGTATTACAGTCTCTGTCAAGGTGTACTACTAACTACATTCTAACAAGTAAATTACTGATACAAGCTATGGTACTAAGAAATCAATCAATCAAACAGACAAAAATAGAACAGGAGGAAAGGAAAGAACAGAACCTGCTAACACAATACCTGCAGTATCGGTCTCCTCGACCGTCATAGCAAATGCTCCGCCCTGCTGGGGTGTCTCCCTCCGAGGGTGCTGAGCAATCTGCGGTTCCACAGGTGGCCTAACTGGATCTCTATAATTTGGAGCTACATGTTGTTCGGGAAGATAATAAACTAGAGGACAATCCCTCATTTGATGTCCTGCATTGCCACAGCGCAAACAAAATCCTAACCTTAATTTACAGCTCTCCCAAAGGTGACCTGGTTTCTTACAGAAATGACAAGTCTGCTGATCCCGCTGAACACGAACTGGTGCCTGGTACTGCTGGTGGTTATACTGAAACGTCCTCGGCTGCTGCTGGATATGGGGACGCTTGATCGGTCTCGTGCTACCACTCGTATCTTCAGAAATGTTATGACTCCTCTTAGGCCTGAGACCTAGATCATCTTCTGCAATCTGGACATCCATTAAGATATCCCCAAAGGTAGCGGTACGACGACCAGAAGTGCGTGACCTAATCTCTCTCGTCAGCCCTTTTCTAAACTTACGGGCTGTCTCCTGGGTCTCGAATCATAGACGATGCAAAGCGGCTCAATCGACAGAATTCTGCAGCGTAATCGTCGACCGACATGGTTCCTTGGACCAAGTCATGAAACTGACTCTCCAAAGATCCTAGGACCACGTCGGGAAAAAACTTCTCCTTAAAAAGCTCCTTGAAGGTCTCCCAAGTAAGTCCTTCGTCAGTGAGTCTTGGTTCCGTACGATACCACGTTAGCGCGATATCAAACTTCTGACTTCCAGCGGCCTCGATCTGAAGAATCTCCGAAATCTGCACCAAGCGTAAGTTCCTTTCTATATCCTCTAGCCAGTCTTCTGCGTAGAGTATCCCTTCGGTGCCCTTGAACTCTCGAGGTATCATCCTCTTGAAATCAACTATAGTGTCTGGTCTCTGCTGTTGCTGTTGGCCAGGGTACTGCTGGGCAACTCTCTCAACTGCCTGTAGTGCCATCTGGTGAGCGTTCTCCATGCTCTCTCTCATCAGTTCAGTCTGCGCTTGGTGTGCCTCTGCCTGCACTCTCTGAGCCTCAGATTGAACTCGCTGAGCTTCTGCCATCACTCTCTAGGCATCTACCATGCCCTGGATCAAAGTAAACATCTGTACCCCGTCAATGGGCATACCTGCGGGAAACTGAGTCAGTGGTGGAGGAAGGTTGTCTGTCATAGCTGGGGCAATCCTCTGAATAGGTGGAGGAGGAATCTCGTTAGCTGCAGATACTCCCACATGAACAGGAGATGTAGGAGGAACTCCAGGTGTCTGTTCGTTAGGTGGAGAGGTGGCAGACCCCTCTGAAGTTGATGCACCAACTCTCATAGATCTTGTATTCGGCGGCATCCTGAAGATAGACCGAAAAGAATAATTTATGCAATAGATACGATATCATCAAGGAATGGTAGTAAAATTCTAAAGGAAGCAATATTCAGAAGGAATAAGGATAACAAAATAGATAGATTAAAAATGTTCCTAGTTGTGATTGAGTATTCGATCGCATCCTAGTATGTTATATCCTAGATCCTATCGCAGGCACGCAGTAGTACAACTAAGTTGTCGCACTACCACGACATCGCACAATTTATGAAGTCAGACCTGCATGGGCCACCACTAAAAACATGTCACGACCCGCATCCGGAATAGGGGCACGAGTGTGTGGGTACGTCCAGCCTACGCCGCAGCATCGAAAGTAGAACGTTGTCTAGGTCACAATAATATACTAACTAACATAACTCACAACCTGTCAATGATATCAACTCCATAAGGAGGACAACATACATCTCACAATAGCTCATAATGTAAACTCAATCACAACAACTATAAAAGTGTGAAGGCACGATAAAAGATAAGGAGAATGACATAGTCAAACACAATGTCTCAAAATAAAGATAAATCACAGTCTAGCTGTCCAGCATAAAGTCTCCACAAGTCTCAAATAAAATCCAATATAAGTCTCAACATAAACTGAAATAAACCTTAAATAAGTCTCAACGCATAAAATAAATATTGTCTAAACAGCTGCATGTAGTGTCTCCGCTAGATCTCTGGTGTGTAGTCAGCATCTATACCTGGTCCATAATGTGTCGGACACCAGTCCTCTAAGTCGCAGTCTGAAAAAATATTTCCAGTCAGGATGGAACGAAGTACATCTCTAACAGCAGTTCTACATCAATGATATAAACTATGTAGCAGTAAATAGATAAAAATATACAATATGCATATACATGTACAAGAGATATATAATAAAGGAAATACTGTAAATAAATGCGAAAAGGAACAATATGTCAATGAAGAAGAATGCTATGACTAAGTGTATGAGTACTAGCTTTAACATGTGATCGGCTTGGGAACTTGTACACGAGTACGTGCATGGCTAGTCATACGTACGGTGTATGACCAACACTAACATGAAAACAAGACTTGTACATGAAGGGTATGATCACATATCTACACTAAAATACTCTCCACCCCCGACTGGTATAGTAGATCCAACCATGGTACGCTATGGCACGGGATTCTCTAGGAAGGTAGCAAGTCTCCTCGAGAATCAATGTCTGTACATGCACAAGATAAACAATGAAACAAGACTTGTACAAGATATACCATATACAAGGAATAACATCTCATGACGAGATCCGGATATACCAATCCGTGTAACCATCGTGTCGAGAAATATAAATATTTACACTAGATACAATGAACATAGAGGATATCATAAATAAGAAACTATCAGAGAATGTACTCGCTTGGGGTCCTTAGCTGGCAGTACCGATGTTTTGCTCCTGAAGTATCGTAGGACGGTCCAATGATCCTATATACATATAATATAACATAATACAGCATCAGACATTTTACTAGCACATACACAACATAATTATGCTGAACTCAGCAGCTACACTAGGGTGACACTAGTCAATTAGGGTCAAGTGTGCGTCTAGTTGCACGGGTGTCGCGTCTGCAAATGCTGTGCATAACAGACAGTCAATGATACGGGTCTTGCCAGTACATTGGTGTACATATGGCAGTCTTCTAACATGTTACATGGTCACAGGTCAATGTAACTACGGGGTATCCGTGGTTACACTCGGGTCACCTAGTACCTATATATATATATATAAATATTATTAACTAGTATATATAGTATTAATACTCATAATATATATATATATATATATATATATATATATATATATATATATATATATATATATACCAATTAATTACATATAATATATGTATATGTGTATATACTAATGGATTTATACTATATATATTAAATATATATACCAATTATATATATGTCAAGCCTATACTAATGGAATACATATACAATACATATACATGTGTATATATATATATATATATATATATATATATATATATACACATGTATACCAATCATATACCAAATATACGATACACGTATATTAACCCATACTGAAAACTAATACATACACTAATGCCTACACCCATGTACCAACATACAATACACGTATACTATCATAGCTAAATATACGCATACGCGCACGTATGCGTACACAATAATTCACAAGAGGAACTACTCCTTACCTTGGCCTCGGCGTGCACGTGCACGAGAGCGGCGATGACGATGACGACGACGTTGATGATGAAGGTGAAGGTGATGATGACGATGTTGGTGACGATGATGAAGGTGCTGGTGGTGCATGGTGGTTCAGCCGAGGGGAGGGGCTGTTAATGGTGATCAGGGAGATCACCGGAGGAAGGAGAGAAGTTCTCGGGGTGATCCGGTAAGGGGAGTCGGGGTGCTGGTCGGTCGGTTAGGCGAGTTGAACGAGAGGGAGAAGGCTGGTCGTGCTCGGGATGCAGGGAGGAGGCGAGGTGGTGCTACTGCGATGGGAAGGTTCGGCTCTGGCGTGGCTTCAGCGGTGCTTGGTCGGCTGAGCAGCGGGTCAGCGGCTCAGGGCTTCTCCGGCGGTGACTGCGGCTTGGGACAGATTGGAAATGGCGGGTTGACCGCTGCAGGCGGTCGTCTCCGGTCTTCAGGCGAGCGGCGGTGGACAACAGAGGGCTCTGGCGTCAGGCGAGGGGGTCGTCGTGTGGAGAGGCGGTCGGGGATCCGCTCAAGTGAGGGTGGTCCGGTGAGCTTCGGGTGGAAGATGGCGGCGAAAGAAGAAGAAGAAGATGGCAAGGTGATGGTGAAGGTCGGCTAAGGGTTGGTTGGTGAAAGAAAAAAGAGAAAAGTAAAGAAAGGAAAAAAGAAAGGATTATATATATGTGTAGATCTTGGTTTGACCTAGAAATTGACTTGGTCAAATCCCCTTGGGATTGGGCCTTGTCATGAAGATATTTCAAGGTCCACGATTCAAATGGGTTCAAAATAAATTGTTAGGATTGTATTTGGTTTAAAACTTGGAGGGCTATGGTTTAAGGAGGTTGGTGTTGAATTACACAATCCCAAAAATTATGGAAAAATACCCATGAAGGAGAAATAGGTTTATTCACGTGTTGTGTCCAATGGGGTGGACACCTTAATGCACTTTTGCATAAAAGTGCCCAACAATTGAAAAATTGCACAAATTTGGATTTATGGTTTAATTAATTAAAATAAATGTAAGTGGTGTTCTAAAATTAATTAGAAGTACAAGGGGATGAAATTAAGTGGAACATAAGTGTTATAAATGAAGTAGACTCAGAATAGAATATTATTCTAATTTGGGTTGCTCAAAATGAGTCGAGATTGTGTCTCCAATTTCGATTGAAACGCACAAGGATACAAAATTGAATTTATTCGTATTTTAATAATAACGTTGGCGACGAAATTTTGTGCGGATAAAATGAAGCACAAGAGAACATAATTATAAGTTACACAAGGTCAGAAAAGAAGGCAGGCATGTCTAGGACAAGGTTGTGGAATTTGTTCGAAGGCAAATGCTAGGGTAGCGCTCCAAACATCGAAGCAACGGTAAGGCACAACAATCAATTAAAATCACAATTATTAAATATAATTAAATATTATGAAATCATTTACACATCGATTATGAAAAGACAAAAATATCCATAATCTGAAATGTGGGGGTGACAATAGCCCCGTGCAGGATGACGTCCGCAGAATTAAAGGAACTGAAGGTCCAACTTCAGGAATTGTTGGATCGCGGATACATTCGTCCCAGTATCTCTCCATGGGGAGCCCCGATATTATTTGTTAAAAAAAAGATGGTACGATACGGCTGTGCATCGACTACCGTGAACTCAATAAAGCCACAGTTCGGAACAAGTATCCTCTACCTAGAATCGACGACCTGTTCGATCAGCTCCAAGGTGCGACAGTGTTTTCGAAGATTGATTATTTTCGTTCAGGTTACCATCAATTGAAGATTAAGCCAGACGATGTTCCTAAGTCTGCATTTCGTACGAGATATGGACACTACGAGTTTTCGGTTATGCCGTTTGGTTTAACCAATGCCCCTGCTGCCTTCATGGATATGATGAACCGAGTCTTCCGCCCCTACTTAGATAAGTTTGTGGTTGTGTTCATGATGATATCCTAATATATTCAAATAGCAAGGAAGATCATACCGCCCATTTGAGACAGTACTGTAGACCCTACGAGAAGATCAACTTTATGCCAAGCTCAGTAAATGTAAATTTTGGATGAGTAGGGTGTCATTCCTTGGGCACGTTATCTCGTCGGAGGATATTTCGGTAGATCCAAAGAAAGTTGAGGCAGTAGTGGACTGAAAACAGCCCACGTCAGCTAGCGAAGTCCGAAGTTTTCTTGGTTTGGCGGGTTATTACAGAAAATTTGTGAAAGATTTTGCTAGAGTGGCGTCACATCTGACTCGCGTCACCCACAAGGGAGTGACATTCAAGTGGACCGATGACTGTGAAGTCAGTTTTCAAGAATTGAAACAGCGCCTCGTGTCAGCTCCAATCCTTGCACTTCCGGAAGGCGATGAGGGATTTCAAATTTTTAGTGATGCATCGGGCCAAGGCTTGGGGTATGTACTCATGCAAGGAGATAAAGTGATGTCCTTTGCTTCGAGACAACTTAAGCCACACGAAAAGAATTATCCTACTCATGATCTCGAATTGGCGACAATTGTATTGGCGTTGAAATTATGGCCGCACTACCTTTATGGTACGGCTTGCAAGATCTACACGGATCATCAGAGCCTCAAGTACCTTTTCACCCAAAAGAAATTAAATTTACGGCAGAGCCGTTGGCTAGAACTCATTAAAGATTATGATTTATCAATAGATTATACTCCGGAAAAAGGCAATGTTGTGGCGGATGCATTGAGCCGGAAGTATATGGCGTTTCTATCAGTTGACAAACAGTTACTGCGGGATTTGGAGGATATGGGTATCAAACTCCGAGTTCGACACTGTAGGGTACAACTGGCTCAAATGAACCTTGAGCCGATCTTGCTGGAACAAATCAAGTCCGCACAGAAGGATGATCCGTACCTAGAGAAAATGTGCGAGCTGACTTCAACATGGAAGGCAACTAACTTTGCGAAAGACGAAACATAACATTGCGAGTAAAAGGAAGATTTTGTGTGCCTAACGATACAGAGCTTTGAAAGGAGATATTGACAGAATCACACTATGCAAGTTAAACACTACATCCGGGGAGTACCAAGATGTATAAGGACTTTCGCACAAACTTCTGGTGGCACGGTATGAAGAAAGATGTGGCGCTCTTTGTGTCACAATGTATGGCCTGTCAGCAAGTGAAAGTAGAACACCAAAGACCAGGTGGAGAGCTGTAGAACCTCCCTATTCCAGAGTGGAAATGGGATCACATTTCCATGGATTTCATAGTTGGCTTGCCGAAGACGCAGCGAGGGAATGATGAGATTTGGGTAATCGTGGATAGATTGACCAAGTTGGCATATTTCATCGCGATCAAGAGCTCCTGGGGTGTCGATCGGTTGGCTCAGCTATATTTGGATGAAGTAGTACGACTACACGGCGTGCCAGCTTCAATCGTGTCATATCGGGATGAAAGATTTTTATCACGATTCTGGAGAAGTCTGCAGGCAGCACTGGGCACACGGTTGTATTTTAGCTCTGTGTATCATCCTCAGACTGACGGCCAGACCAAACGGGTTAACCAAATCTTGGAGGACATGCTACGCCTATGCGCCGTAGATCTGAAAACAAGTTGGGACAGTCACTTGCCGCTAGCAGAATTTGCCTACAAGAACAGTTACCAATCGAGCATTGAGATGGCACCATATGAAGCATTATACGGGCGCGATCTACTGGGATGAAGTTGAGGTGCGGCAAGCACTTGGGCCAAAATTAATAGAACATGCAGTCGAGAAAATTTGCATAATTCAAGAGAAGTTAAAAGAGGCACAAAGTCGGCAAAAGAGTTACGCGAATATTCATCGACGACCGTTAGAGTTCATGGTCGGGGACCATGTGTTCTTAAATGTATCTCCGATGCGTGGAATTATGCGGTTCGGCACGAAAGGGAAGCTGAGCCCTCGGTTCGTCGGTCCGTTTGAGATTCTTAAGCGAGTGGTTCCAATCGCCTACCAGATCGCGCTACCACCGTCATTGGCTGAAGTGCACGATACATTCCATGTTTCTCAAGTACGAAAGTACGTGCATGATCTAAGTCACGTGGTGGACTTCGATCGGTTGGGACTGCAGGCCGACTTAACTTACGTGGAGGAACCTATCCAAATCTTGGATAGGAAAAAGAAGGTGTTAAGGAATCAAGTTGTTACCTTGGTTCGCGTGCTTTGGGGCAACCACTCCGTCGAAGAGTCGACATGGAAACTCGAAGCGGATATGAGGGAAATGTTTCCTTCGTTATTCGATTATGGAGGTGGATTTTATTTTAAGTTTTGGGGACGAAACTTTTTGTTAGTGTATTAATATGTAGTGCCCTGATCCTGTTGCGGACCACGGACTGGGCTAGCGGATGAATGACCGAGTCGGAATCAAAGAATGGAAAAACTTTGCCTGTATCGATTGGTCGGGACAAACAAACGGGAAGTCGTTCCTCGTTATGGGATGGAATCCTTAGAAGTTGCTCCCAAGATGCAGTGCATGGTGTCTTGGGGAGTGAATTCCATATAAGGGTCTGTGCCTCAAGACCCCTGCGCTGTTGGTTTTCACTGTTGGTTTTGTGATTTGCGCTTTCGTGATTGTTTTCGATGAACGGCTTTCATTGCATGCATTCACTATCTCGGATGTGCATATCGAATTACTGAGAGAAAGAGAAGAAGGATTCTGAACCTTTGTTGGTGCGGATACAGGTGAACCTGTGAACCAAGCTTGAAGTCGCGAAAAAGATCTTTCTCAGCAATTCACCAACTAGTGAGTGACTTTGATCCTTTGATGAATCTTTTAGTCATCATACTTAACAAAATGATCAATGATACCTAGCAAAGAACCCAGAAAGATAAGCAAGATAATAATCACATTACTATGAACTGGACTGTTATAGTATAATTGATTATGTGGCAAAGACCCTGGACTGGTCGGTAAGTATGGTGGGTTGTGGCTAAGACAACCAATAAGACTCTGGAATACTATATCAAGTTTCTGTATTTGCATTTTTTTCTTCTACTAGCTAGTTGCATTCATGCATGGTCATATACAAACTTGTGCACAAGGGGTAGGTTCCTCGAAGCGGTGCACCGAGGCCATGAGACCGCTTCGTCCTAGGGAGAACATGGGTACTAAAGTACTTGCATCGGAAGTTCAGGACCTTCAGTTAGGCTAGCTCCCTGTACTGAACGGGCGTGCTGAAATTCCAAGAATGTCGTGATGGCTTGGCCAATGACCTTCATATAGACATGGTGCATGCTAATAATGTCTTATGCAGGCAGAGTAAGTAATTATTCATAAACAGGGATGGCTGAACGACCGTGGGTAAGAATCACCAAATATGGTGATAAATATATGTGTTCCTTATGTTCTTGAGATATGTATTGTTAATTGAACTTAAGGCAATATATCAAGATCACAATAATAACTGCTACTTTCACATATCTACTTAGTGTTGGATTTTTAGGTGAGATTGGTTGCGGCCGCTCACCAGTACATGTTGCGTACTGACCCACGTTTGTGGGCATCCTCAGGTGCTGAAAATTTGGCTGTTGCAAGGGAACATTGAAGGTTTTGGTCCGACTCTTTAGAAGCCTTGCACTTGAAGCTTCCAAGTGGAGAAAATGACTCTAGCTGATGGTGGTCCATGAGTTTTAATATTTCAATAAGGGATATGATGTATGGAGCAACGTTGTATCTCATTTCAATATTTCTTCAAGTTGTAAGTCAAGTCTGGCATTTTTATCCTGGTCGTTCGAGGGCCTTATGTTTTCATTTCATAAATTATCAATAAAGAGCTACTTCCATTTTAAATGTGTGTTCAATTTCTCTATGAATGATGTATACTCTATCTTCAAATATCTGTGTTATAAAATAAGCACGAGCACGCCTTGTACAAGCGCAACCCTAGGCTTGTACGACATCATGCCAAGCGAGGACGACAGCTCTGCAGGACCGAGGTGTGGGAAGCCCAAGCGAGGACGTTCGGTTCTGCGGAACCGGGGCGTGACAGCCTCCTCGGCGTCGACGTCCTCTCCCTCTCCCTCGGAGGCGGGAGCTCCCCGAACCTCCTCTGCGACCCCATCGCCCTCGACACCTTCGTCGCAGTCCAGTGTGGGATCTTCATCGCCTGCTCCGCCAGGAACTCCGGCCCCGGTCCCGGCACGCTCACCAACACCGCTCCGTGGATCGCCACCGTCGGCGGGGAGTCATCGTCGTCGAGGACTGTCAAAATTTTTGATATTCCTAAAAATGACGGACGGTCAAATTTTTTGACAGTCTTTCCAATAGGAAGGACTGTCAAATTTTTTGACAATTCTATTTGGGGTGAGGACTGT
This sequence comes from Iris macrosiphon, assembly GCA_036927795.1. Classification (NCBI taxonomy): domain Eukaryota; kingdom Viridiplantae; phylum Streptophyta; class Magnoliopsida; order Asparagales; family Iridaceae; genus Iris; species Iris macrosiphon. The sequence continues at coordinate 261,736 of JAYESA010000296.1, forward strand.
CAAAAAATTTTACAGTGCTTCTTAATCTCTTTACATTAGGAAGGACTGTCAAATTTTTTACAGTCATATTTGGGGTTAATACTGTCAAATTTTTAACAGTCCTAAACAAAATTTGGACAACCACAAGTAAAAAAAATTTGTGGCTAACTTTGTAAATAAAATTAAAAGTTTTGGAATGTCCTAAATAACTTTTGATGTGCCTTTAAAATTATCCAAAATAAACCACAAAAAGGGACCATACTCTGTTTTGGAATCTGTGGAAGTGAGACCACTCTGAACCTTAGAGCATCTCCAACTCTGTTGTGAGTTTTGAAAAAATAGTTTCCACATAGGAATCACAATTTCTTATTTCAAAATTTCTTCTCCAATACAAATATAAAATAAATTATGAAATTGACATGGCAATGACATGTTAAAGACAATATGAAGTTTGTTGTCTAGATCTAGACAATGGACTTCACAGTGCTTTATTTTTACATCATCAATTATGAACAAAAATATTTATAAAAAAAATTAAAAAAATTATCTTGAAAGTTAAAAAAAATATAGTTTTTATTTTATTTTTTTAATTCTTTTGCATTGCAGAATACTAATAGGGTTGGAGATGCTCTTATAGAACATCCATCTTGCACTTGTAAAGTCCGGACCTCGTAACTATCCATAAACATCCACAAGTAACATGTTTGCACACACGGTTCCCTTCAGTTTTAGGAATGTACCTAGTATTCACGTCAAGTGCGATAATCCAACATGCAGCATTCATTACTATCACCTCTAGGAATGTGCCTAGTATAGAACTTCAAAATGAACTGCAAACAATGTTTCTAGGAAATAAATACAATTACCTACTTTTTACTACATAATACGTCTCTCAGGTGAGACCTCAAAATATGGCTAAATCTAAAAACATATCAAAAGTAGTTCAGAACAGTCCCATTTTTTTTTTTTTTACTTACAAGTTTGAC